>JAJEKB010019574.1:0-52959 GCA_022393335.1 Macrotrachela quadricornifera
GATTTCGCCGGTCATGTCTTAAACATGGACCGGCCGGTTTTTCACCGGTCCAGGCAAGAGTTTGGACCGGCCGGTAACCGGCCGATCCGGTCCGGTCGAAAAAGTCAAACCGGCCGGTCCGGTCCGGTCTGAAAAAGTCAGACCGGTTCCAACTCTGGTGTACATGTGAAAAACATCTCTCTTTTATAGTAACTTGTCATTTTTCGTAATTATTGTACTTTAAACTAGCACTCTAATTGATTTGATTTTCTCTATATTGATTAAATTTATTTCCATCGTTTTGATTGATATCAATTATGAAAAGAACATTTTCGTTCTGTAAATGACATTATCTATACGTTCAAATGTAATATACAAATTAGACGGTGGAGCACTTTCTCTATTAAGAGAAGCACCAGCTTAAATGTATAGCTCATTTACGGTGGAGCACCTGCTTAATGAATGCCCTTTTTAGACATTACTTGAATGCTTTCAATCAGGTGATTTGGCAAAATTAGTCGGTGTTTTATCAACAATAGATCGTCTAGAAGCTGATTTACATGTTAAGCGTTGTGGTGATTCAGGTTTATGGGTATCAAATACAAAGAAAGCAGCAGATAATGGTGAAGAAGAAACAAAAGATAGAGAAGATGATGGTAAAGAAGAAATTAGTATAGAAGATATGGAAAAATGGCAAAGTGGACAAGAGAAAAGTTGAACTTTATAAACATGTTCCACTTATTTTTGTTTTAATCTATGTTCTTTTTTTGTCTTACTGAGAAGGTTGAAGTTAATAAAGTAACGATTGAATTCATGTAATTCTGTTCGTATTCGCTTTAAATGAACTAAACATGGCATTCACCCCATTAAAAAAAATAGCGATTAAAATTGAGTAAATTTTCAAAATCCTATGGGCATAATCAAAATCATAAATCCAATTTTTCTGCACCAAAATCAAAATTATAATCGATTAAAATCCGATTAATTCGAAATTTATCATCAAATTTCACTTGATATTAATCTGATTACCATCAAATAAAATTTGATTATAAATCTATTATAAACGTCAGAAAATTCAACTTATACAGTTTTTAATTGTTATTTTAATCAATATAGCTTTGATTGAAATCCATGGAAATGAATTTATCACCTGATTATAGATTGATGAAAATTTCTTTTTAATTCAGTATAGGACCTCGCTGGATAGGGATTGAAATCTTCTACTCCATGGAACAAAGATAAGGAGGAATGATTCTCTAAATGCCTGTATATCATGATATACAGGCATTTAGAGAAACATTACCCTATCTTTGTTCCGTGTAGTGACTGATTTCAATCTGGGTTTGGTGAGGTACTTTGCCAATCAATTCGATAAAATCCGAGGAATAACATTATTGAAATTACATCAGGTCACACCATAATACATGAAAATAGTCGAGGTATTTGTTTACTTGTGTAAGGCATACGTCTACCAGTTTTTAATGTTCTAGTATCTTAAATAAAAAAAAAAAAATATCTGACGTCATACTGTAAATACGAAGACATATCAAATAAAATCATAAACATAATGCATTGAATTGCTTCATATATGTTGTTCCAAAACCTAAAATATAAGAAGAGAAAAGTATCTGATCTCATATTGAACATATCAAAGTATACCAAATAAAACCATATTTACACTGCATCGAATACTTCACATATATTGTAATCAAATCTAAAACAAAAGAAACAAAGAATATCTAATCTCATACGGCAAATATAAAGACATACCAAATACAATCATAACCATAATACATTGAAACTTTGCATATATTACCTTAAAGTTTAAAATATAAAAAGCAAAGAACATCCGATCTCGTATTGAAAATATTGAAACATACCAGAAAGAACCATTGTCATTATGTATTGAATACTTCGCATACCTCATACTAATATCTAAAATAAAAGAAATAAAGAAATTTGATCACATATTGTAAATATTGAAACATACCAAGTAGAACTATATTATAACGCACTGTGTACTTCGAATGCGTTAAGATAATATTAAAGGTAATATTCAGCTTTTGCTTCACATAATATAACAAATTTGCTTAAAATAGTTTAATTGATTAGAATCAGTTTGTCTTGAACTTTTATTTGAATGTATTACAGTAAAATCCTGAGTTCTATAAAGGCATAGGGTCATCGTGGTAAAGAGATATAGATGTATAGAACCATAGTTGCATAGAGATATAGAGACGCAGTTGTATAGACGTATACGGGTTTAGGACCATAGAGGTATAGCAGTATAGCGACAGAAGTGTATAGAAGTGTATACGTCTGTACCGCTAGTATTTGTGAAAGCTAATTTTGCTACGAGTTAAATTTTTTTAAAGAAAAGGATTTTATCGCAAAATCAAACTTCTCATCATTTGGCATATAATCGATTAAAAATCAGTTGGTCTTGATTTCTTTAAAACTACGTCTTATATAAAATTCTAAGCTTATATATAAAGTTTTGTTCTTACACATACCGTTTTATGTTTTTTATTACATATAATCGATTAAATTTGATTAAAGGTACTTAACCAATTATAAGCACCTTGTCCTCATTTTCCAGTTAAAACTTTCACAATAACAAAGTAGTAATGTCAAGAATTTTACAGCGAAAGTAGTGCTTTTCGAAAGTCTCAATCATGAACACTGTTTTTTTTCGTTTTCCTAATCCAGTTCATAATTCATAAAGTTTATGTTATTATTTTGTCTATTACAAAGTTGAAAAAAGTTTCTTTTGTCACACAAACAAGGTCAAAAGCGACTGTTTACGCGCTATCAAACATGCAAAAAGATAAGGTATGTTGAATATACGATGCACCATAGTAGATCTTCCAGTATGATAACTGATTAAAGATTACTATGGTAAAACCAATCTTACCATTTAACTAATCAAATTGAGCACACAAAAAAAGAGAGATAGGATAGTCAAAATCAAACACATGATATATAGGTAAAACTTTGTCACCAGCTGATTTTACAAGGTCTTATATAATTAAACAAACGAAAATATGATTCTATTTCATTATTTAGTAGCTTGAATCCAACTGAAATACTCACATTGACTTTAACTTCAGTTCATATCTGATTGAATATGAAATAATTGATTATAATCGATTGAGAATGATTAAACTTTTGATCAATTATCAAATCATAATCGATTTCAATTGGATTTATCTGAAAAATAGCAGGTTTGTCACAAACAATCAGATTAATTTGACAATAATCAAGAATAATCGCGATTTTTAGTTAAATATTTTTCAATGGGATACTCTTATGTTAAGAGTAAAATTAATGAGACTAATATTTCATAGAAGAAAAATTTGGTTTTTCTGTTCAAATAATATGTGATACTCTTTGATACTAGTATTCAGGTAATGAAGTATATTTTTTTTATGTATTACATACTGCTCTCTGTCATATTTTATTTCATTGCACGGTAAATGTCTACTGTTTGAAGCAGCGTCAAGAATATTTTCATAGAACGGAAGAAATTCTGTAAGTCACTGATTTTTTTTTCCAATATTACCTTGATAAAACTATTAAATAAAGGAAGACAAAATGTGCTGTATGATATATTGTCTTTTAAACATATTTTAATGAAAAAAAATTGATATATAAATGTATTCATTTATTTAAATATAGAATATTTTCTTCACAAAAGTTGAGCGACATCTTTCGATACTCAAATTGAGCCTCTCATATATTTGAAAACAATGGAACAGATGAGATGGTGTATGTGTGCAAGCATTCAATTATGAATATATTAATTTCAATCTCTTATCTCTTTCATTAAATAATTTTATTTAACTATTTAAAAAAAAACAGGTTTTTCTTGTCAACGGTAATACATCAATGAAGTATTTTGAACTCTATAGAGAAGATAAATAAATATTTCTATAAACTATTGAACTCAACAGTTGTCACCATCCATCGAGATTATTTCTTTACTATTTTATACAATTGATGTTTTCTCCAGGTATCATGTGAATTAATTTACTCATATGAATCAATCTAGACCTTGAATTTGATTCGAATAGTGAAGCAAAAAACAACATGTTATATTAAAAAATATATTTGATTGTAGATATGGCGGAAGATAATATTCAATTACCTAATTATCTTTGTTTTAAACCATCGAAAGCTAAAATTGGACAAAATGGTATTTGAAAAATATTTTAAATTTTGTTTGTTTTTTCATTATTAAAAAATTATATTTTTTTCTTTAGGTCTATTTGCTACACGAACTTTAAAACCAAATGAACCATTAGGAGTATATCGTGGAAAAATTCGTCGTACTTTACCTCAAACGGCTGATGAAGAATATGTTTGGGCAGTAAGTTAATTTGATTTGAAAAAAAACACAAAAATTTTTATATTTTTTTAATATAGATTTTAAGTGCTCGTGGTGTACCTGTTTTTTATATTGATGCAAGTAATCCAAATGATGGTAATTTTCTTCGTTTTATACGATGGACACATGATAAATCTCAACAAAATGTTGTTTGTATGCAACAAAATCAACAAATACATTATTTTTCATTAAAAGTAAATTTTAATTAACATCTATTTTATTATTATTTTCTTTTTTATTAAAGACAATTCAACCTGATGATGAATTATTAACATATATTGAACAACAAAAATCTAAAAAGAAAGGTAAATAAGATTTAAAAAAAAAAAAGAAAATTTAATTATTAATTGTTTTTTTTTGTATCAGATAAAAGAGAAAATGGTCGAACACGTCGTGAAACTCGACAACAACAATCAACACAACATCAAGATAATCCTGCAATAAAAATTCTTGAACAAGAACCTGGAAGTGAATTTATTGATGATGACAATGTACATTTAGTTATGAATAATCGTTCATTAGAATTTGAATTACAAATAACAAAAAAATTCTTATCAGAAACATTTATTAGTGATGAAGTAAAACAAACTTGTCTTAAATGTGATATTTGTCATCAAAGTAAACTTTTTCTTTAGCTTTTTGCTTTTTATTAAAATATCATTTTATTTTATAGTCTTTATGTCAAATGTTGCATTTAAGGTAAATCAAGTTAAATTTTATTGAAAAAACTCAGACTATTTATTAAACTGTTAGTTTTAATATAAATGTTTATGTCTATACTATTCATATCATATAACTACGAAAATTTCTCCTGATAATATACTCTATATCTCGAAGATGATCTTAGCAACTTATTATCTACTAAATCTTCTATGATTAATCGTTAAAAACATAATTATATTGAAAATGTTTTTTTTTTAGTTTCATTATCATACTTATCATATAACACCACAATATTTATCTCCAGCTAATCGTCCACGCACAAAAGTTCGAGATAATTGTAATATATGTCGATATTCTTTCATTGCAAATGATGTTAAAAGTGTTGTTGTTGATTTACTTGAAGGTAAATTAATTTTTTTCGTTTTTTTTTATTTTTCATTAATTCAATATGTCGCTTTTTTATCGAAAAATGAAAAGTTATTTCGGGTGGTGAACGTTTACAAGAAAATCGTTATCTTCGTTTACATATTTATCGTTGTCATTGGTGTGCTCCAATAGATGCACATTATAATACAGCTAAACAATTATCTCAACATGTACGTTCAAAACATTATCGTTTATTACAAGCACTTCTTACAACACAAGCAAATATGCTTCAAAATAGTTCTCATCAATATCGAGGAAAAAAATCTCGTGATAATGAACAAGATGAAAGTAAAATATTATTTATTAAAAAATATTTTCTAGAAATTAAATATATGAGCACGATCAACTGCTCGGCAAATTCATCAAATATTTTTTTCTATTGTAAGGATAAACCATACTATTGTTCGGGCCAGTTTAGAGTTATCTATGACACTCTCTCATATGGTCCGAACAATAGTATGTTTCATCCTTACAATAGAAAAAAATATTAATGGGGTCTCTGAGCAGTTGATCGTGCCCATATATAAAATAGTCAAAAAATCACTTTATCAATAAAAAAATTGTCCATCTCTATTACCATTTGAGCGAATGAGCTGAAGTTTTTAATAATAATAGATATATACCTTAAGAGTTCCTTTGTTCAGTATCACCATTGATCATATGTTATTCACAAACTTATTTGATTAATTAGATCTTATCTGACCAAATTTCCGTTTCTTTACTGTTTTGTTGAGATTGATAGTAGCACTTAATAAAAGATCTCTCTAGACATATCTTTGTGAATATAAAGCTTGAATATGCCGTTATTATTAATAAAAAGTTCAGTTCGTTTGCTTGAGTTATAATGGAGATATTCAATTTTTTTTTGATAAAGTGACGTTTGAGTCATTCTTTACATATATACTTAGGTCTGACCAAAAGTTCTTAGAGCATTAAATAACAATATAAAGATAAGGAGAGGTATTTTGTAAGTTCGATCCTTTCTAACAATTTGTTAAAAAATTTTTTTTAAAGTCTTTTTCGAAAAAACTTTTAGGTACTTTGGATACTCCATGAGCTAAGCATATTTCATTTGTTTTAAAACCTTAACGAAGTTTTTATTGAATCATGTCATTTGCGTTCTAGCATTATGAGTGATGGAATATGGATTTATTTTATATAGGTTAGTCATAAGTCATCTGATGCTAGCTGACTGATTGAAGATGAATCCTTAAAGACTATTGTTTCGGAAGACAGATTGTAAGCAAAACTCTATTCGGCATATTCTTTAAATCAAATAGTCCTGTCTTTATAGATAGTGTAGATAAAGGCAAGGCTGTAGGTCATAAATATTGTATTGAAAATTGTCCGAAGCTTTTTGTTAATGAAATATGAAAACGAACAATGACATCCGGTTGAAAATGTCCAAAATTGCTTGACGATTATTGTTGACTTCATATTCGTTCAATGTTGCTCATCGTATGATAGGAGAAAACATCAAAATAATGTCATATCCATTACATTCACCAGGTCTGATACTAAGTAATTTTTGGCTAACTAATCCTACCGAACGTAGTTTAACTAATTAAATAAATGAGATATGATTAGCTCACGCAGTATCCAAGGTACCTAAACATTTTTTCGAAGAGGACTTTAAAAAAACTTTTAACAAATCGTTAGAAATTTTATATTTTTATTTAATACTCTGAGAACTTTTAGGCAGACCTAAGTATACATATATTTATTTATTTAGATAATCTTAATTCAAATATTTCTTCAACATTAAATCAAGATCGTAATCGTAATTCCACAAATTTTCTTCAAACAAATAATAATTATGATTTATCATCTCGTTTACCAATACCAATTGGTTTACCTGATCCATTAACAGGTAAAATTTAAAAAAAAAATAAAATATTAAATTTATTTTAATTCACTTCCTTATTTATCTATTTAGATCGTGATTGTCAACAATTATTTACTATTGGTGAACAAGTTGCATATAATATGTCAAATTGTATTGATGGTACATTAGAAGATATAAAACAAAATGAAACATTATGTCGTCAATATATGGATGATGAAAATGAAAATAATAAATTAACATCTATTGAACATTTTTTAAATCAATATCCACTTGTTAAAGATTTATTAGGACCACGACGTCGACATGATATTGTTATTCAACATTTATCTAATGATTATTTTGATCATCCAAAAAATCAAAATATTGATATGAGTAAATATTATCAAAGACAAAAATCAATACCTGAAAGACGTTTTATTATGAATCGATATTTTTGTTTATTATGTACTGAACGTTTTTCATCACCAATGGAACTTATTGAACATGAAAAAATTCAACATGAAAAAAATATTTCACAATATGATTGGAAATGGAATTCAATTGGATTTATACAATCAAATCCATATGCTTTTATATTAGAATTAGAAAATGAATTAAAACAACAACAAGAAAGAACAAAAAATGAATCATCAAGCTTTTTAATGACAAATAATAATTTAAGAAAAAAGGTGAATATGAAATAATTTTCATAAATGATAAGAAAATAATTCTTACAGAGAATTTCCAATATTGACAATTACTTGTTAGAGAAGAAGAAATTATTCTCCTTATTTTGAGTAGAATATTTGATAAATTATAAGAAAATATAGTTCAAAAATAAATTTCAATAAAAATCTTTTATCTAAAATATTTATTATTAGACAATTCGACAACGTTCAACTTCATCAAATGATCGATCATCAATGTCTACTCAAGAAGGTCAGACAATAAAACAAATTTCTTTTCATTTATTATTGAAATATTTCTTTTAGATATTAAACCAATTTCTTCAAAATTTCCATCAAAACGTATTAAACGAGAATTTCATCGGTCAAATACTTGTCCTAATCTCGATAATAATCCTTCGGAAAAAGATCAAATAAAATCTGGTCAACGTAAATCTAAACGTTTACGAAAATCAAATATTAGTCCACCACCATCACCAGAACATAATATACAAGAAATTTCTATAAAAAAAGAAATAACTAATACAATGAAACGTATTATTCCATCATCAACAATAAAAGATACAAATAATCTCAATCAAATTATTGTTAAAACTGATAAACGTTATTATTGGTGTACAAAATGTTCGAAAATTTATCTTAATTTAATATCTCTTTATACAGAATCTCATTATCGTCAATGTGTTGGTGAAAATCAACATTTTAATGTTACATATGATTCATTATTTTTTCATACAAAAGAAATTCTTCAACAATTACCAACAAATATTAATCATGATACATCAACATTAGATTCAAATGATTTATTAAATAATTCAAAAAAAAAAGAAACTATTTTTTTTTCAAAAACAATTGATGATTCACGAACATATTTTATTAATGGAAAATCCATACGTATGAGTACAGCAAATCGACCAATAACAGTTAAAGATCTACGTCAACAATTTCAACAACAAACATTATCATCATCATTTACAACAAATAATCCTAGTGAAGAATATATATATCAACAACGACAATCACCAACAAAATCAATAACAAATCGTTCGTTACGCTCAAATGAAAATAATAATTGGACAAATGAAACAATTGTTAAAATTATTCCAACACCACGTTCATTTGATACATTTGGTATTAGTTCTGATGATGATGACGATGATGATAATAATAATAATAATAATAATAATGATAGCGAAGAAAATAATAATGAAAAATCTGATAAGAAATCAACTATAAAACAAGAAAAACCTGAAATTGAAAAAACACTTATTAAACGAAGATATGATTCAGAATATGCATCATCAACAAATACAATAACAACAATTGAACAAGATGATATTGATAATCATCAACAACCAAAACGATTTGTATCAAGAAAAAGTCAACCAGTATCAACTGGACGAGTAAAAAATTTAGAATAGACGACAAAAGTCTTCCCCCTACAGGATCTCAACCATAATAGGTAGTGGAGATCTGAAAATTTGTCTGCATATACTTTGTCAAGAATGTAGATTAGAGGAATAATTTCACTTCGATAGCTTGAAGTACAAAAAAAATTATGATCAATAAAATCTATTTTTTGCATTGATATCTTGAGTTTAATGAAAAACTAGGTAATCTTGCTTTACTGAAAAAAATGAATTGATTTTCTTGAATATTAATATCTTTGGATGTTTTCGAATCCTCCGCATCATCTTCAGAATTATCAACCGGACAATTATACCCATACTATTTTTCATTAGCAGGTAGTTTGCCTATGAAACTTTTGGTTACTAATACCCAACCACAGGAAAAGTTTTACTAAGAATTTGAGTTTAATCCGCTGAATCGCTACTGAATTCTCGTCTCTATATGACACTAATTGGTTTCTCTTTATATGAACTTTTACAATAAAATTACCGCAGCTCGAGAGAGGATTGAAACCTATTCTTTCTAAAGTTATGAAGTTCAAAGACGAAATAGGTATTATCTATTGTCATCCTTCATTATTTTCTCTTTTACTTTAAGCAATAGAGCTGAGATTATACCTCTGATCTATATTCTTGACAAAGTATATACATACAAATTTTTAGACCTTCAGCATCTATTATGACTGAGATTTTCTAGAGGCAAGGACTTTTGTCATCTACTATATATGCTAATATTTTTTCTTTTTTTAACTATAAATGTTTTGTTTATAGTCTGTAAAATCACCTGGTGGACAAACACGATCAAATACATCTTTAAAACGATGTTTATCTCAAACACATGATATTAAATCCTCAACATCTGTACGAAATTCTTGGAAACAAACAAATAATAACGAAGAATCAATAGGATTGTTTGTTTATCTTTTATATTTAATCGAAATATTATTCGTATTTTTTAATCTTTAGTTCGGAATCTGTATCAACATCTAAAAGTCGTACTCATATTCCAGATGCATTACAAGATTATGATTATGTATGTGCAAAATGTAATATGCCATTTATAAGTCAATCATCACTTGATGAACATCAAAATGGACAGTAAGATATTTAATAAACATAATTTATTATTATATATACTTAAATCTTTGTTTTTCTTTTCTAGATGTTTAGAAATGAATGTTCTTGCTTCATGCGGTTCATGGTTTCGTTGTCCATTATGTTCATTAACTTATTGTGATGCTAATCTTATGTCATTACATATAAATAAAACACATCGTGATGTTCTTAAAAATAATCAACGAACAAATTCTCAACGTCGAACAAATCATCGTAATAATCAAGCATTAACAACATCACGATCAAATTCATCATCTGAACATCATCGTCTCCGAAAATTTTCATAAAAATAAGAAAAATAAAATATATGTATGAATACATTATTTGCTTTTGTCTTTGTCAATTTCATTTCTTCTTTCGATTGTTTCTTTTATATCGTCGAAAATGTGTAAAATTAAAATAGAAATTAAAAAAAAAACAAAAGTATATTAGTTTATCAATATCAATTAAAAGATTTTAAATTGGACTATAAATAAAAATATTTGAATGGTAAATATATACCATTTTAGTTTGAATTTATTGAGATACGTGATTTTCTTTAAAGATTGAGATTTTTCTTTTTCACACTTTATTTATTTTGGAAATAAATATTGAGCGTTCAATTATTAACTCTTCGACGGTGTTTTCATTTTCCGCTTCAATGGTTGTCCTGAAATTTTCTTCAAATACTATAAGATGGGGCGAATTCTCCTTTTTTTTCATTTTAGCTTGTCATAGAACTATCAAAATGAGTAGGCTGATAAAGAAGTCGTAGTCCTAGTGAAATAAGATGTAAACCAAAAATATGGAATAGATCCGCTTGGACCCCACAACATCGTTGAAGAAAAAAAAGAAGGTTTTTTGTTTGAATTCACATAAACCACTGTATGATAAACAGATATATGATGACGATAAGGGTGAATATGAGTAACTCTTGACATTAGTTATATTAAACCCACGAATTTTCGTTTTTATATTTTTTTTTTCTAGGATATAGTCTAAATCATTTTTTCTTATCATTTATATTTCTGTGGCAATTATCAGTTGGTTTGAACAGATTCAGTGCAACAAAAATGCCTTTGCCTAAGAGATTCATAGGTGGCCGGATCTATATAATGTCTATCGCATCCGATATGGTTTTTGTTGATTTCCCATCAGTCGAATTCTGACCCAAATTTCGTCGAAAACAGGACGAAATCCGATCGAAAACAATCAGAACTACAGGCCCGATTAAATCTCCTGGATGATTAATGAACATTTTCTTCAAGATTTTTTTATTATTTCTCTACAAATAATTCAATCAATTATCTAACAAAAATGTATAGTCTTACAAAAATAACTTCAATTTAAATAAATCTAAACCACAATGAATAAGAATGTTGTATATGGATTCATAGATTTTCCATATTATGTGAAAGTAATAGCACAACATATCGGATAGTATTGGCTATCATTATAAGAGCATATTCATATGAATTTGAAGGATCAAGTGATCGCTAAAAAGTTAGGTACATGATACTAATTATCAACTAAATGGACCAGAAGACAAATCTTTCTTTTTATTTGGTTCAGACATTTCATCTAAAAAGTATGATTAGTATTAAAGCGAATGTGATGAGACTCAATTAACTTATTATTTAAAACTAGATAAATAGATGAGTAGTATTACTCGTTAAGCACATTATTAAATTTCAATTATAACAATTATTTTTCATTTTCAGTGTTCTTTTTTTCGTAATAAAGTATCATTCAATTGATACATAGATCAAATTTTGTTTTTTTTTCCATAAAAATAGAAAGAATGATAATTTAATTCTTTCGATTTAACACAGATGCTAAAGTATCACCATAAAGACAAACTTATATTAAAAGTTGATCAAGCACTCATGAATCTGCCTAACTATAACTAAGAAAATGATTGATCAAGTCAAACAACTTGCATGATTACTTAAAGATATTGCTGTTCATGTCTTTAAAATATCGATTAAACTGATATTTTTCATTTGAGATATTCATGGAGATTGACATATAAATGACTGATTTTATTTATATATATATATATATATATATTTCTCTTTGTTTCAGATAAAAGGAATATATAGCATATAAATGCTATTCAGGACTAAGAATTGTTCACGAACTTGTCGGATGAAATGACCTAATGGCATTGATACTTATCAGAGAAAAACTATATTTGACTACATAAAGCAAATGTCTCTAATATTGACACATCTATCGAAATTGATGTATGAATTACGTACGATAAAAATCTGTTTTCATTTTAATAGCATGATATATTTGGATTATTTTTCACAACTTTATTTTCTATTTCATAATAAATCAATTTTTTGTGCTTGAGGAGTACTCCAGGCACAAAAATTCACTTATCTTGAAATATAAAATAGAGTTGTGAAAAATAACCAGAATACATCAAGCTATTAAAATGAAAACTGATTTTTATCGTACGTTATTCATACACCAATTTCGATAGATGTGTCAATATTAGGGACAAAAAATTGCTTGGCGTCGAAATCAAGGACATTTTTTTCTTATTGATTTTAGCCATCAATCTTTCAAGCTGTTGTAATTATTATAAATAAATTTGGTTCATTATGTGCCTTTAAGTTCTAATAGAACTTGATGTGCTCTAGAAATTGTCCAGATGACTTTTGTTTGTTTTCTGATCAAAAGATTGTATTTTGCTTGAATTTTGTACAAGTGTTGATATTAGCGACAAAAAAATAGGTTGCCGTCAAAATTAGGAAAAGCGCCCTTTAAGAACGACAGATGGAATTCATCATTGTAGACTACTAATTTCTCCGTGAAAACATTGAAGAAAAAAGGTCGTCTATAAGCCATTTGAAAGAGCAGAATCTAGGAATTATGTATAAGTATATTTTATCTTACATATAGTATAATTGTCCATGAACTCAAATAAGATAAGACAATTGCTGTATATCGATATTTGAAACATTTGATAATCCATCCATTTACGTCTGATGAAGTAACAAATCAGGAAACTTCTTGTATCAAATAATTGCTGAAATATGAGAAAATCTCTATCAAGCCGTATGACTATTTTGAGAAATCTTACAATTTCATTAATTAGTTCATATTCGATTTTTTCCTAACTCTGAGAATTATGATGGAATCTTTAATTTTCTTATCGTTTCTATTACCTCTTTTCCTGCGTTATTACAGATATTTTTTCTCTTCATTGGAATAGTAGCTCTCTTTTGTATGATCTTTTCCTCTCCAATATGTAGATTTCTATCATTTCCTTCCTCTTCTCTCCTTCTAGTAATGATAAAGCCTTATATCATAGTAAATCACCATATATTGAAAATAACGCACATATAATAATGTATCTTTTCTTTCTTTTGTTTTATATTCTGTAAATTAGTCCTATATACTAATATAAAAATAGTATAATAAAATTATATAGAAAGAAAAAAAGCAGTATTGCTCTTTCCTTAGGTTGAATTACTTTTAATTTAGAAAATTCAATCATTTTCAATTGTCGCTATTTTGAATAAGTTTTTACCGATAGACTTCATTCATTTCTATTTTATAATAATATGTTAAAAACTAACGTATATTAGATATTTACGATATAATTTAGATTTTATTAATAGTATAGAATTAATCGGCTTAGAATATATGCCTGACAAAGAACTATTTTGTTTTAAAAATGAGACACGAAGAAAAAAATACGTATAATGTCTTATTCAAAAATGAGATATTGTCTTTTAATTCATTTTAATATAATAAAATTGAAATATTATTTTGAAAGAAGCTTTGTTGCAACTTCACTAATAACATTCCAAGCAAATTTAATATGTTTTTCTTCTGTTAATAATGAACATATAGCTAAACGTAAAATATATTTTTGTTTAACCATTGATGGTACAAGATAAATTCGTTTATCATCATTTATTGCTTTTAATAAGCGTTCATTTAATTCATTTGAACCATCTTTTAATCGAAAACAAACAAGACCAAGTTTAGTATCAGGTGCAAAAACAATTTCAAATCGATTGTCTTTATTGATTAAATTATTAAAATAATCAGCTAATTTAATATGTCCACGAATATGTGTTCGTAATCCATTTAAACCTAATGCTCGTAAAACAAACCTTATAAAATAAAAAGAAAAAAGAAAATTTTTTTTGTTTTTTGAAAAGAATAATATACCAAAGTTTAAGTGATCGAAATCGTCGTCCTAATGGAATTTGCCAATGTCGATAATCAGGTGCTGATGATTGAAATTCATGTTTTAAATAAAGTGGATCAACATTAAAAGCATCAATAAAATGTGTACGATCTTTAAGATACATAGCTGAACAATCAAAATTAACTAATAACCATTTATGTGGATTAAAACAAAATGATTCAACATATTCAATACCATTTAATAAATGTTGATATTCAGGGCAAATAAAAGCACTTCCAGCATAAGCTGCATCAATATGCATCCATAAATGTTCTTTTTTACATACACGTCCAACACTAACCAAATCATCAAATGCACACTAAAATTCTAATAAAGAAAAATTTTATTTATATTAATTAAAATTTACTGTTGGAGTTGTACCAAGTGTAGCAACTATAAAGAATGGTATTAATCCTTTAGCACGATCTTCTGCAATAGCTGCTTCAACTTGTTCTCCACGCATAACACATTTGTCATCTGAAACAATTTTACGTAAATGACAACCAACAATTAATGCTGCTTTATCAACTGATGAATGAGCTTGATCAGAACAATAAATAATTAATTGATCAAGTAATCGACCAAGAGTTAATGTTGGATCTTTTTCTTTTTTTTCTTTAAAAATTTTTGAACGAGCAGCAAGTAATGCTACAAGTGTAGCTTCACTAGCTGTACCTATATAATTCAAGTAAAATTTTTGTTTTTTTTTAAATCAATTATTATTTTTTAATAGAATATACCTTGAATAATTCCTCCACCATTTCCAGTAGAAAGAAAAAATTCTGGTAAACCTATTGCTTTAGCTAACCAATCCATAACTATTGCTTCAAGTTCTGTACATGCTGGTGATGAAATCCATGAAAAACCAATACAAGCAATACCACCTGATAAAATATCTGCACATATTGATGGATATGACATACCTCCTGGAAAATAAGCATAAAAATATGGACTTTGCCAATGAGTAACACCAGGCATAATTGTCGTTTCGAGATCTTTTATAATTGTTGAAAACGATTCGGCATGTTCAGGTGCTTGAATAGGTAATAAATTATGTAAATAACCTGGTTGTACATTTGCCACAACAGGACGTTTTTCAATTGAACGCCAATAGTCAGCAACAAATTGTAACGTCATTGCTCCACATGATACAAGTGCATCAGAATCCATTTTACTTTCTATCTTTAATAAAAATAAAATGAAAGAAAAACAAAAAAATAATAATATATTAAAACATTTAGATATGGTATTTTAATATGTAGAGAATAAAACTTATTTGTCATAGTATAATTCAAAGAATATTCTTTATTCGACTACAGGAAATCGATTGATTTATAAAAGCAAAAAAGAAAAGAAAAGAAAATGGAAAGGAAATGACTTCTACTATTGTCGCCTTTATATAGTGATTGATGAATAACAGTATTTTAGTCATCGTTCTTTGTATTTCTTCTTTTTCATCGAACATAATTCTCAAACAACGTTCATTTATAATCACGAGATGTCAAATCGGACATCTCATTTAAAAGTCTAATAGATCATACATTATGATTACTAATATTCAAACGTTTATCATACAACATTCATCTATCCTATTTCTTAATAGTTGCATTGAGAATATGCTCATTTATTTTTCTACAGAGCTTTTTTTTGTAGTTTTATATTCATTTTCTGCTTCATTAGTTATACAAAAAAAAGAAAAAAATACATAAAAAAGAAAAGGCGCGTATGCATGTATTTAACGATGGCATCTTTATGTCCTACATTTATAATATGTTTATTATTTTTTCTACCAACTATTAATAGTTTTTTAAATATGTTTACTCGATCAGAATCAACTCAATTAAAAGAACAATGTGGTCAGAGTATTTTATTAAATAATAATTATTGGTTATTAAAACAAACACATCAAGCATTAAAAGCTATTCAAAATAAACAAACAACATTTAATATATTACCTTGGAATCGTTTAGCAATATCAATTCAACAGATATATAATGCTTGTTTAATTGATGATATAAAAAATTCAAAAGAAAGATTATACATACATCAAACAGCATTAAAAGCAAGTTCTTTACTTGCTAAAAAAGCTAAAGATATTAGTCATACATCTTTAATCCAATTACCTAAAAAATGAGAAGGATAATTGTATTAAACAAAATATCATTCATATCTTATTATTTAAAACATTTAATAAGTAATATTTATTGACAGTCGATTTACTTTACCCTAGAATTCATAAAATAACAATACCGATATAATTGCATGAAAATATAAATAAAAATTCAACAATGTTTGTTTATCTGTAGTAATAGGATGATTATAAAGGTTTTCTGATAACTATAATCCAAACGGCCATGGAAATCGTTATAAAGAAAATATAACCATTACAATTCGCAATAATCGATCAGTATCAGTTCAAAATGACAGTCTTTATTAAGTTAATTCATGTGATATATTCATTACTCACGTTATATAAATTAAAATCTAATAAGTGAGTTGAAATACATAATTTTATAACAAATAGAAATCATTATCTTTAAATAATGTAATATAATCCATTATATTGATATAAATATATTTTACATTTGTATTGCTATTCATGTTCATCATTCTAATAATAATGATAGCGATATTATAGATTATAATAACTGAATGTGTGTTTGGCCGCTGGGTCAATAGAATGTTTACATGAATATACTTTCATAACAACAGGATAAGTACACGATTCTAATAATATAACTATACAACAGAACTGTAACCAGACCAAAAGATTATCAAACGTAAGTTATTGATGAGTAAGATAAATATTTAATCCAACTGAAGATGCTATTTTCTTCTTAGATGATGGAATCGTATAAAAATTGTTGTATCAATGATGCATATCACTGTGACCAATATCTGCAGACCATTCATTATGTAGTTAGGTTATCATCACACTTCACATTCCCTTGTTGTCTGTCATCCTTTTTGAAATAAACTATATATGTCGTAATCAAAAGTATATTTACTCCAATTTATTTATCAAATTTTTATTTATTGATTTATGGTTATTTTTTTAAAAACACATACTGATCGATTCATTTTATCCTTATAACTTTCTTCACGGTTGTTCAAATCATCCTCAAGACATGACCATATTTACCGTGTAGTAACTATGTATCAAACAGACAGATATAGATGAATTTTAGTTTCTAGACCTTGTCCTTTCAGTTTTGAGTAAATGATTATGAATTTATAAAAGTAAAAGAAATAATAAAGCTTATATTTCCGTAAGTTCATATTAAACATTTTGCTTTTATACTGAACAAACAACTAATGATTAATTTCTTCTTTTATTAGAAATAAAATATTCAAGATTATTGTTAAATTTCATTTGGATAATATTTTCTTGATTATTTATTCATAATCTAATAAGAAGATATCATTCGATTTATCGAAAAAATTTTTACAAAATCAAACAATATTGTAATATAAATTATGAATACAAAAATGTCAAATACTTATTTTAATAATAAAATAAACAATAAGAGAAAAATGATGATTAAAAAAGATGCTTGTTTAATTATTCCATGATCTGTTATTGCATCAGGATCTGTCATTGTCTTACATATTATACCTTTTTTATAACATTCTTGAAATTCCTCAATAACTTTCTCATCATTTTCAATAAGTTGTTGTCGTTCTCGACTAGTTATAATATGCATTTCATTAACACGTAATGCTTGTGATACGTTAACTGATGCTATTGCTAAACAATCAAATAAACATTCATCAATATATTCATTATCATTTAATAAACAAATCTTTTCACATTCTTGTGGAATTTCTGATTCATATAAATAAATATGACGACGTTGACGTGATGAAACAATAGCAACTTGTCGTTGACTTTGTTTAAAACGTTCTTTTAAACGTTCAATTATTGCTTGTCGATCAATAATTTCATTTTGTGGACAACCTGTTATTAAATATCCATTAGAATTATTTAATAATAATTCTGATGATCGAACAAGAAAATAATAAAATTTTGACCATATATTAATTGTTATTTGAGTAGATGTTGGAATATGTGTAAGAGTTAAATGACCATCAGTAGAATGTTGTTTACTATGATCAATTTTTATTATTGATGATGATAATGAATCAAGATAAATTAATTCTAATGGTAATTTTCCATTTATTGCTTGATAATAAGCAATTAAACTACCATTTAAATTAAAGAAATCAATTTGTAATGATGTTATTGCTGTAGCTGTTAATGCAGGATCACCAACATGTTTAGAAATACCAGTTATTTTAAAATGAGGATTAGATATATATGTACGATTTTGTAATAATTTACATGTAACAGCTTTTGTTGTATGTAATTGAACAATATGTGGATCACCTAAGACAAATAATTAAATTATATCATTAGTTAAATTACAATCAAAGTGTATTGAATCTAAAAATTTGATGTCTAAATCCAATTTATACTAATAATATTTTCAATGAAATTTATTGATCTGAAACTGATAGTCATTCTAAAACTGTGAGATACTCTCACAATTCGAAAAGTCAAATAAATATTGTATAAATCTTGTTTAAGTTTCAAGAAGACTAACATTTTGCTAATCAAATGATGAAAATTCGAATTCAAAAAATTAAAGATTGACAAACAATTGCTTCATATGAAATGTCATGTACTCATACTGTAAAAATACAATATACAACATGAATTTTTCATCCTAAAAGCAAATAGAAAATCTTTTCGGGTCATAAATATTCTAGCTTCTTCTAATGTCTAATAAATCATCAAAATGATGTCATTAGACTATTAATCATTCTTACTCATGTCTTATAAACAATATCAAATTCACATAGGAATTAAAAACTAATAAATAATTCTTTTTTGTTTTTTTGAATAAATAAATATCTATAATACCATGAATAGATGATGTAGCTCGTTTTGATTGTGCAAATTCTTGAACAATTTGATTAGGTAATTTTTGTTTAGTAATTTTAGTAATATTTAAAGATTTTGATGTTGGACTATTATATTTCTCAGGTACAGCTAATAATTCTTTAAAAACAAATACTTCTTTTGTTGCTGGTGGACAATTTATTGGTATTGCATTATAAATACAACGAAGAAAATCTTCTGACCATTTTGTTACTTCATATAATGATGTTTTTGTTTCAAATATTTTTTTAATATTATCTTTAAATATTGTTAAACATTGTTTATGTTTTATTATAGTTGTTTTTGTTATACAATTTAATAAAGAACGATCAAATTGTTGTGAAAAATGATCTTTAATAAAAACAAAAATTCAATTTACTTTTTGTTTTTTTTTTTAAATAAATTATTTTATTTAACCTGAAAGTTTATTTCCATCACAAAATGGTATTAAATTTTGTAAATAATGATTATCATCATAAATTTTTTTATCATATTCAAAATATTCTATTGGTAATTGATAACTTTCAATTAAATTTAATATATGTTGATTAAAACCAGCTCGTATATCATTACAATGTTTTAATTTTGTTTCTAAACATTGTTTTATATCTTGATATATACTACAATGTGCATTATAAAATTCAACATTATCCATTGAATAATTTAAAAAACCAACTGTATCAGTATTAAAACATATTTGTGGTAATGAATCTCGAACAAATTCAGCCATTGATTGTGTATGACAATAATTTTCGTCTGTTTTAATAAGATTTAATTGTAAGAAAAGAATAATAATAATCATAGAAAATAACATTCTTTTCATTTAAAAATATTTTTAATATGAACAAATGTATATTATAATATATAAAGCAAAGAAAATCTTATTAATATTTTCTTTTTATTTATAAGAATCTGATATAGTACATATGCTTCTTTTCTTTTCTACTATGATGATAAACAAAAAACAAATCGACAATCTATAGGAAATCAAGACAGGAAACACAGCATCTACTTTTTTTCCTCTCTATATATTGTTGTTGTTTTTCTTCTTTATTGACGCATATGTGTATAGAAACAAACACCAATAGATTTTTGATAGATTACGAGAAACAATCGAAAGCAAATTAATTAATTCTATTCAATGTTATTAATACAAAAGATTGGAAAAAAAAATTCTTCATTTCTTTTTTTATTTGTTAATATATAATCAATCTTAACTTAATCATATTGATCTACGCAATTGAGATATATATTTTCTTTTTTTCTTCACAAATATTAGATAATTGAAATGAAGAAATTATTTCCTGATGTCATGTGAAATCTATTGATATAATACATTTGTTTTCGACAAAAGAACTTTAATCATAACATATCTTTGTTTAAAAAAAATTGATTTTATTAATATTTTGATAAGAAAAAAAACATTAGTTGACTACTTATTATCAATTTAATAGTAAAGAAATGTTTATTTTTATATAAGCATTAAAAACAAAGTACAATTCATTTTGTTGATATATAATATCCAGTTCATCTTATTTTTGAAAAACTATACTTCATAAAAATACCCTGGTTAAAGATAATAATCGATCTTGAAAATATTTATTTTTCAAGATCAAAATTTTTATCATAAAATAAAACAATTATTCATTGTCTTTTACAAGAGAAAAAAAACGAAATGAATAATTTTATAACCATCATAAATTTTATTTTTATCTTTACCTTACTATATAATAAGTCTACAATAAAGAACTTGAATTAATTTAATAAATATATCAACATGAAATTCACAACAATATTTATAACATTATTCTTATGTTTATGCTTACTTATATCAAACTCTTTTGTGGATGGAAATGCTGGTACATATTCTAAAAAACCACCAGGTCGATACAATTTTTTAATTAAATCCAAAGAAAATTTAAATTTATATCAACAAGATTCTTCAAAACGTAATCGTCATCATTTATTCAAACGACACAAATATTAAATAATTATGTTCTTCATTTTTTTTAATTTAATCCCGTTGACAACATATTTTCAAGGACTACATTGATTTTATCATAACTTTTTTTTTTTTCGTTTCTTCCTTTTTTTTATTTTATATTTATAAATCAATCGATCAATTTTTATAATGAATATCTAACGTATACACGATGACAAACTGTCAAATTTGAAGATATTTGATGAATAATAAATTGGACAGATGCCCGCGTATGAATAATTTTTTTGATGAAAGAAAAAAAAAAAGAAAAGAACTGAAATCTATTAAAAATTGATATAGATAAAAAGAAAGAGAGAAAAAAATGTTGCATGGAAATATTGAAGGAAGACGAATAAACGTCTAATTCTAAAGAATTAAGAAATAAAAAGAACAAACTAAGAAGAGTAAGAGAAAATTTAAAGAAAAAAAAAAAAGAAACAAATTTTACAACAATAAAAAGAGAAAAGACACTTTTTATTTATGATCAATAGAAATAAAAGAATTATAAGCTGAATTATTAAAAATGGAAGATTAATTAAAAAAAAAAGAAAAAAAAAGAAAAATGAAACAATAAATAAGATCGAAAGAACGCCTTATTTTTATAAGATGAGAGCGAGTTATTCGTCTCTAATTTGACATAAACAGCAACACATAAAAGGTCCTGGACTTCCATTCTCACGGTCAGTTGAATGATGAATATTATATTTGATCATCACATGAACGGGCCGGTTGTCTAAAATAGACAAAATACAAAAAGAAAAAAATAGAAAAAAAAAATGAAATTTAATAATTTGAATAAAGATTAAATCAATGGTCTTTCATATATAAAGTGCATATATATTTAATTATCATACTACAAAACTTGTAGGTGTAAAATTAACCTCACATGATAAGAGAAAAAGAAAAGTTATTTACCAATTTTTGTTGATTATTATCATATAATGAATGTCGTGAAGATGATGGTGAATTTGAATAAATAGATTCTGATGATGAATTATTACTACGACTTTGTCGACTTGTTGAACGATGTTTATTATTATTATTATTTGTATTACGTTGATGATTATGATTTGAACGCATCTGATTACTATTATTATCTTCTGGAATATATTTAACTTTCATTGGAACAGTTGATGGTACACCACGATTAACATAAAAACGTTCAAATGCATCAAGAATTTTTTCTGCTGAACGATTTTCTTCCTCTTGTCTACGATATTCATTATCATCACCATCATTTTCATATAATTCATTATTATTTGATTGATTATAATTTGGATTTGGTACATTACGTTGTTGAAGATTATTTAATTGTTGTTGAGGATTATTCAATTGTTGTTGAGGATTATTCAGTTGTTGTTGAGGATTATTCAATTGTTGTTGAGGATGTGGATTATTTGGATAACGAACATTACCAACACCTGGAAAACGTGGTGCTGGACCAAGAAATCGTTGTCCTTGAGGAGGTAAAACACCTTGTTGATATAAAAACTGTTGTTGCTGCTGCTGTTGTTGTTGTTGTTGTTGTTGTTGTTGATTAGGTAATTGTGGTCGTCCAGTTTGTGGAACAGGTGGAGGTGGAGGTGGTGGTGCATGCATTTGTTGTTGTTGAGGAGGAACAACACCAACAAGTCCTTGACGATTATTAACATGAGCTGCAGCTGCATGTGCTAATTGTGCAGCAGTTTCTTCACGTGTAGTTTTTAATGATGAAGACTTATCATCTATTTCAGAGATTTGTTTACCACCCGAACGTGAACTAAAATAAATAAAATATTTCAATAATAAATAAATTTTTTTTTTTTTATATTATACTTCTTACCGTTCTCGTGTATCTGAAATTTGTTGATTTTGTTTTTGAGCAGATGTTATGCCAGTTGTTGTTGATACTTCTGGTTCTATTGTATTTTCTCCTGAACGTTGTACGAATGTTGGTTCTTGTTGAGTAAAATATTGCCCATGTCGTGAACTATTATTACTACTTGTACGATGTCGATGTTTTCTTGAAGATTCACGAGCATTTTCACCTGGTGTATTATTTAATTCAACAATAACAGGTGTTTGTCTTGGCGAACCAGTATCATCACGTTTTGATCGTCGATGTGAACGAATACTTTCATCTTGATGACGACTACTATGTCCTCCTGTTACATCACTACTACCTATGGATGCCTTGTTAAGTTTTCGTTGTAATTTATGTAATTCACCTTCTAATGAATGAATATGATTACGTAAACGTTGAATTTCTTGTTCAGCTGATCCACCAACAACACCTATATTTGGCCAAGGTTGTACACCAGCGTAAGGTACAGGACCAGGCGCAGAACCATAATAATTTGGTTGAGATGGTGGAGGACCATAATGTTGATATGGATTGAATGGTGGACGTATAGCACCAAATGGTTGTTGTCCAGGTACTGGTGCTTGCTGTTGAGGATATACTGCAACAGAACCAAATGGATATGGCTGTTGTGGTGCCGATGATGAAGGTTGATTTTTTTGATCATCTTCATGAGGTAATAATTGTTGTTTTACTTCTGGTGGTAAACGTGTTGAACGTTTTGCTTGTTTACGATAAACATCACCACGTCGAAGAGATTCTTCATATGCTTGATTATAACCATTATAAAGTGGTTGTTGATGTACCTATAAATTAAAATAATTAATTTATAAAAAAAAAATGTATTATAGTATGGAAATAATTCACCTTTAATTGTGGAGGTAATTCATTTTGATATTCTCCAAAATAAGGCGGATGTTGTGGATATTGTTGTGATGAATATGGTTGCTGAAATGGATTATTAGGATTAGCTTCAAAAGGAGCACCATGGGATGGTGGAATATTATAATTATCATAACGATCACGACGATGATGTTTTTTTTTCTTTGAACTTGATTTTCGTTTTTCCGTTTCTCCAACTGCTTGTTCTCCTTCTAATTTAGCTGCTCCTCCTTGTGTTGTATCACCAACAGTACTTTCAACTGCTTGAGATTGTTGTTGTTGTTGTTGATCATTATCAATAGCTCCTTCTTGTTTCGAACGACTTGCTAATGCAGGTGATTGACTTCGACTACGATCTTCTTGATCTGCTGATTGATCACGATGTTCTTTTTGTTGTTGTTGTTGTTCTTGATCAGAATATAAACCTTGATCTTCACCACCACTTGGCGAAACACTTCGTCGTCTATGATGTTTTCTACCTAATTTATTTTAATATAAAAACTTTTAGTTTTCTTATATTGTTCTAGAAAATGAATGCTTACTTTTTGATCCATGATGGCTACGATGTTCATAATGTTGAGCTGAAGATGGTGGTGGATATTGTTCACGATGCTGACGTCGAAATGATGATGGTGGAGGTTGTACATAAGGCCCAGTAGGTGGTGGATATTGTCGGCCTGATGCTGGTAATGATTGACCACGTGGTGGTGGAGCTTGTTGAAAAGGTGGTGCAACTTGATGATTAAATCCAGCAACACCACCATATTGAGATTGATAGATTGATGCAGCTGGTTGTTGACCAGGATATGGATAACCAATTGGAGCTTGATTAAATGCACTTGTTGGAAACATAATGTCAATAAAGAAAAACTAACAAGCAAATCTCAAATCTAAAAATATGTCATATTTTTTAAGCTTTATTAGCAAAAAAAAAATTATAATAAATTTACTACAAAATTTTCACTATTGCTTGTAACGATATCATCATATCAAGACAAGTACGGAGAAAATGTACACACATACAATATACACCTTTAACAATTAACAAAACAGTGCTGTGCGGTTACGCGCTTCTTTCTGTCTCTTTTTTCTACTTCAATATTACCTCGGGTTGAATAGTTATCATAGAGAAAAAAGGACCGTTTCTATGCATAATTGAAAAAGATGCTTGTCTGTGTGAAGAACACATCAATACTTTTCTTGTTTTCTACGGTTATTAATCTATATTGATTGAAAAAAAAGATATATATATATATATATATATATATATGTACCTTTCTTGAATAAAAACCTTGAATATTGTCATGAAGTATTGAAAATAAAGTCTGATTTATCTTCAACACCTTCATTTATCTATCAAGATCTTTACTTACTTGTTCACAGATACAACTTTCGTCTTACTCATTTTGTTCGTTAAATGACTGTTATGCAAAGCAATAGTACACATTTTTTTCTCTCTACTGATTGAAAGACGTACGCGGTAAAAAAAAATTTGTTACAAGTTAGGACGAGAAAAGAGAAGAAGACGAATATGGAAGAGAAGAGAAAAAAAACTACCTATCTGATCATATATTCTTCATTTTTTAAATAAACGGGAAATATATGGTAAGTCTAGTGTATTCAAAAGGTAGAAATAGATTGGCGAGCATATATATTAGTCGTCGTACATTTAATTATTCGAAAAAAATAACCGTATCTTTTTTTTTTCTCTCTCTCTCTCTCTCGCTTTCTCTCCTTTACACTTGTACACAAAGTGAGCAACTAAAAGAAGGCAGTGAAATAATGATGATATGAAAGATAGTTCGATACCTTCATTATTAAAATTTTTTTTTCCTAATATATATATACTTTAAAAAATGTTTAGAAAAAGAAAACGAGAAACCTATTATATTCATTTATTAATTGAAATCGTTAGTTCTTTTTTTTCTAATTTAAATAGTTTATTAAAGTTTTATCGAAAAAAGTTATGAATAAGAAATCATAACACGTGAATATATGAAGTGAACGCTTCTATATGATGGTCACGCTGTATGAATGTCCAATTTGATGAATGGTTGATTGTTATAGGTTGTTGTCTACATCTTGTTATTTTCGATATATTCATAGTTGAGTCGCGTCTTTTTCTTCTTCTTCTTCTTCTCCTTCTTTATTTGATATGTACCAACGAAATAGCTACGGTTGAATGATTATGCATACTTGCTCGGTGAAAGTTCGATATTTACGGTCAGGTCCTAATTCACGTTAGAAATTGAAAGAAGGAGGAGACATTAATAAAAGAGATAGACAAAAAAGATTTCTCATCACTTTCTTTTTCTCTTTATATTTGATATTGATAGGTATATATATATATTCAACTTTCAATGATAGAATGAGTCTGGTTGTTGTTGAATTCTTTAATCACTGATCGAATCACATTTATAAAAGAAAAAAAAAAAAAAGAAAGAAAAAACGAGCATAAACGTATTCATTTTGAAAGCTGACAAAATGAATTAAAATGAACTTATTATAAAGACAAATTTACTATGCATATATGATTGAAATATCTTCAAGCCAATTGATGAAAAACTATTGTTGATAATATAGTTAAACTTTCAGTTCTTTATTCATTAAACAAAATTATTAACATAATAGCTATAATGAATAAAAAGAAAACTATTGAACTTTCAAAGGTCAACTAGGTACGATTATGTTAACAACAATAATATGAATGGCAATATATTTCGACAAATCTAACCATATTTGATTTTGTTAAAATAAAATATAATTTTACTTTTAATTATAAACATTCTATATCTCTATGAATCCTTAAATTTATATGATTGATGCATACTGATCCGAATTTATATTAGAAAACAAGATTTTCATAACATGATTAGATGAAATTATTGATGAGAATACTAAAAATACATAACATTAGCCAATATGATTTTTGTACTTTAATTCATCATTTTCAAGGAAAAAAAAACGATAAATATCTTTGTTAAAATATGAATACAAAAATTATTTAATGCTACTCGAATTTTTTTTTTGATTATATAGCTTACAAATTACATTTATTAAATAAAAGAAAAAAAAACAGAGCTTTATTTATTGATCATTAATCATTCCGTGTAATCTAGCTGATTTATAATCTGTTCGTAATTGAACAAATGATTCAATTATATCACGTGTTAATGATGCCTATATTATAACAAAAAGAATAAAACCAAATATATTTAATAAATTTGAAAAAAAAGAATTTTTTTTTTTTGAATACTTACAAGATGTCCTTCTGTAACAACTTGACGAAGATTATCTGGTACAACAACAAGTAAATTAACAAGTGCATGTAAAATAGAAAATAATTGTTCAACAGTTGAACTACGAAATTTTTTTGAACATTTTTTATATTCACTTATATCTTGTAACATCATTAAACCACCTAAAAGAAATTATTAATTAAATAAATAAATAAAGAATTATTTTATTTTAAATACCTGATATATTATATTCAAATTTAAAAACATGATCAGTTATTAAACGATGAAAACGAAGACCAAATTCATTTAATATAACAGTTAAATTTTTTCCATCAACACTTTGTTCAAGACGATTTATTTGATTATCAATTGAACGTACAACTCGTTTACATACCTATTTGAAAAAAAAGCCTGTAATATTATTTATTAAAATAATTAAATATATTTACAGATGAACATTCAGATATAAATAGATCACTTTCAGGTTTGAAATCTGATCGTTTTTGTTCATTAAGAATATTACGAGCATAACCAATAATACATAATAACGCTCTGTTTTTAAATTAAGAAAGAAAAAAAAAGATTTTTAATCAAAGAATTTTTTTTTTCAATAACTGTATTTACTTATCAACACCAATATTAATTAATTCTTCTAATTGAGTAAAAACTTTTTCTTTTACTTGTAAAAGTGTGCTTTGTTGTTGAGTACCTCTATCAGAGAAAAAAAGAAAAGATTTCAATTCTGTTTAATATACAAAATAATTCAAAAGTCACTGTACCAAAAAAAAAAAAGAATTGAATGTCTTAATTAGAACTCGAATGAACGAACTGATTTTTCTTTTTTGTCAATGATAGAAACATGTTCAAGGTTTACACCCATAAAGATATGCTTGAAGAGAACATTAATTAAATATCACTATCAATCTCAACAAAACAATTTTACACATTAGGACAAAAAAACCCTATGTGATGGAGAAAGGTCAGTTTATTCAGATAAGATTTAATCAGTCAAATGAACTTGTGAATAACACGTGTCATATATTCATTTCTTATTTATCTACTTCTATTCTACTATAGTCTATCTAAATATCTCACGTGATATCAATTTTTTATTTTCTACATATGAAAAAGTAAAATTATTTTGTTCAGATTGATAATGATATTTAATAAAGGCTCTGTATGTATATATACATCTCTATAGATATAAACCTTGAACATACTTTTATCATTGACAAAAAAAAATCAACTCATTTGCTCGAACTGTAATGAAGATACTCAATTTTTTTTTCGGTAAAGTATCTTCTAAGTTACTCTGTACATATAAATTTCTCACAGAAGTAATGGAGCAATATCCATAACAAAATAACGTTCAATTAATTGTATGTTATTATTTGTTTGAAGTATAGCATTAAAAAATCGTATATCAACTTCTTGTTTAGGTTCAGGACCAGGTATGGCTTGTAAACTATATTGTAATTCTGTTTCAATATGTTGATTACCTAATGCATTAAGCAAACGTAAGAAACATTGAAGAATATTTTCTGAAGCTTCTGTTCCTTCAGATAACTAGAAGAGAAAACAAAGTATATTTTTTGTTTTAAATAAATTTAAAAAATACAGTTGTTATTCGATTCATTGCGATTTTACAATCATTTAATAGAGCTGCAGCTAGATCAGGTGAAAAACGAGATTCATCAACTTGATCAGTTGTATTTAATAAACGTTGTTGAATTATATCAGTTATACTAAATGAATATAAAATAAATTTAAATATTTGTTGAATAATTTGATAATGATTGATAGAGTTATCAAGTTCAGATATTTTATGATTAGAAAGAGAATGAGTAGAGATACAAATTTTTTTAGGAATTGATAGAATTATCTGGAAAATCATTATTTGAGTTCGTTAATTAGATGTATTTTCAATTTAATTTCACTGTTTAGCATTAATTATACCTTAATCCCGTTGGTTTAATTCTTCGTTGACCACCAGTTGATTCAACTCTTTCAAGATGAACTTGAAATTTTTCTTCTAAACAATTAAGTTCATATCTAAAATTTATACATACACACAAAATACAATCTAATTTTATAATATAAATTAAAAATTAAATTTACTTGCTATAAGTCTTTAAATAACTTTTAAATACATGTTGATTAAGTTTATGTAAAAAAGCAGGATCATCACTAATTTTTTGTGTTTGTAAATCATTTGATAATTTTGTTGCTCTTTTTTATTTATAAAAATAACAAAAAAAAAAATTAAATTTATTTTTTTATTATATTTACTTTTTATTTAATGTATATAATGTTTGTAGATATTTTTCCATACTATCTAAATCTGGATTACGTACATACGGATCAAGTTGATCACGAACATATGGCTAATAAAATAAAATAAAAATCAATCAATAATTTCTTTTTTTATTTTCAATATAAATATATACAGTGGTATGAAAAAACATACATAGTCTACACACTATCAAATACAAAAATATAATAGTTGATAATTAGCTCGATTTTCCTGTAAATTAAAAAGAAATGAATAATATGAGTCTCGTTTTAATAAGATTTCTCCAACTCAACGATTGCCCGATACACAGAAAAGGCAAATATCATTCAAATCATGATGCCTCTCGATCGACATAATCATAGCTTTGTAGATATTTCGCTCACACAATATTCTATAGCATCTTCTTAACTAGCAAAGAAAGACTTGAAAAATCTGTTCAAACACTCGAAAGATAGTACTCAAAAAAAGTACATGTGTGCAATGGCAATTGTTTTTGTATTCCACTGTATATTAAATAAAAAAATCTTACAGCTAATTTTTCTGTGTATACTGTAATAATTAATCGTTCAATAACTTTTTCAGGTTGATCAAATATTTCATTAATTAATTCAGAAACTTTTGTAAATAATTGTGGAATTGAATTGAATATATCTATATTTGGATTGTCAAAATAACCCTAGAAATAGAAAAAAAAATTATAAAATAAATAGTCCTATGTTAACTGTAGCGCTTTTTCATGCTACATCTTGTTGGATATTCTATCTTTTTTTTCTATAACTAAAATGTATTCAGGGATTAAAATATAAAATACAATGTTCTATCATTTATTATAGGCCATCTAATACTAAATCATCTGAATTCTATTACTTTTTTTATAATTTATTAAAGATGTCATGTCCTTTTTACTGATATATGTAATGTTTTTTATCAAAGTTACTCTTATGAATTTAAGCTATGAATATTCCTTTACCAATGGTAGGTTATATCAACTCAAACAAGTTAAATATTTTTTTCAAATTTGAAATCTATAGGATTAAATTCTAGATAAAAATAAAAATAAAAATTTTGTATGATATACTTTTAAACAATCCGTAATAAAATTTTGAATACAATCATTATGACCCTAAAAACAAAAAGATAGATATTCTTAAGAAAAAACAAAAACATTGTTTATATTTTACTTTAAATTTTGATAATAATTTAATATATTTTTTCATAGCTTTTTTATCATTTCGAACTTGTGCACGAGAAAATTCTAATAATAATTCTTCTTCAATAGCCATATAACGTTCTTTAACTTTTGTTTTTGCATCAATAAATCTAATTTAATAGAAATAATAAAAGAAAAGAAAAATCAACTGTTTTATTTGAATTAAAATTTTTTACTTTGCTTCATCAGGTAATTCTTGTAAAACATTATATAATTGATGAATAATATGTGCTGCTTGTTCAAGTTTTGATGCATCTTGAAACATTAAACTAACATCGTCATTAGCATCAAGAAAACGTTCAAGATATTTCGATGTTGTTCTTGCATCAACTAATTGTTGACGTGGATTACTTTTACTTTCAAGTTGATGACCAATTTGTATAACTTTTGTTGATATAACACTTATACGCATTTCAAGTTCTTGTTGACCTGTATATGTTGACTAGGAAAATTATAAAACAAAAAAAACAGTTTAATTATTAAGAAAAAAGGAGAATACTTGATATAATTCTTCAAGTTGTGCAACACTATTTGACCATGTATTTCGTTCTTTTTCACATAATTCTTCAAGATGTTTTATATTTTGTTCCGTTTGTACTTGATAATCCTTTTATAAAAGAAAAATTTTTTATTTCATTTAATTTGAATTCTTTTTATTTACTTGTAAAATTAACAATGCTTGACGAAATTTACTTTCTAATAAATTTGGATCAAAATTTTCATTAACAACATTTCCATCAGTTGATTTATAAGCAATATTTTCAATTAAATTATCCACATCGAATACCGCCTTATATAAATATATAATAAAATTTCTATATAAAATAAATCAATTTTTCTTACTGAATCTAAGCTGGCTAAAACTAAATCTTCCATAGGAAAAAGAATTTCTCTAGAAGAAGAAAAAAGAAACATAGAAGATGTTTTCCTAAACATAAAAAAAAACTTTTTTTTTATTCATTTTTTATTTTTTTTTTATTTCATTTCTTTACTAATACACGATACACATCATTCAACTTCATTAATTTCAATACGAATAAGTCCAGATAGATATGCATATGCACACATAGTTAATACACCAACAGCAATTACTGCTATTTTGTCTCGAAGACGATCTTCAGTTGATGTTGTTGGTATTGTTGTTGATATAGAATCTGTTGTATTATTATCTTTTGCTAAAATAAAATTTTATTAATTAGAAAATAATAAAGATTTTCTTTTTTTCTGAAGGTCTATCGTTATGTTAAAAACAACCATTTTTTTTATATTGGTTTTTCTCAAAAAATCTGGAGTACGCGCATAAATATTACCTATTTTCTAGAAAATTAAATAAAAACTCCAACTCTATTAGATTGTGAAATACATTTGTCTCTTCAATTTAAGACCTTTCTCAACACTTCAACATTTAAAATAGCTAAATGTCAAACAAAATTTGGGATCGAAAATCAATATTTCTATTCAGTAAAATTAAATCATGATTTTTCATATGAGGATTGACTTTAAAATAATATACCTAAATCACCAAGATATACTGTTAATATTCGATCAACAAAATCACGAAGATTTTTTCGACCTGAAGCATAACGTGCAAGTGCACTATTCGATGCAGGACCATGTATTAATGGAGCCAAATAACCAAAAACAAATGCATCAACACTTGTTGGACTAATATATATATATAGATAGAAAATTAGAAGATTTGATCATTTTTTTTTGTCAAAGTTTATAATCATTAATAATATAAATTGATAGAAATATTTACCTAGCACCAAATAGAAATGGTTTTGTTCCTAGTACAACACTTAAATGATCTAAAATTTTTTTGCCTTTTTCAAATATCTAAATTAATGAAAATTTAGTTTATTAATAAATAAACATCAAAGTTTGTTCTCATACAGTTTTTCGAATTTGTTCAATATTATTATCACCATAAGTAACAGAAAATTGTTCTTTAATTTTTTCTGTTATCTGTTTACCATAAAAAAATGCAAGAGGAAAACCACCTAATGATCGAGCATAAATATTTATAATCGAACCTCGATATGTATCATCAAGCCAAAATGTATCTAACTATAAACAAAAGAAACTTTTTAAAAAATAAAATAAATTTATATAACATACAACAGCTGGTACAAATGTTGATTTAACTAGTGCATTTAATGCAAGTAAATCAGCAATATCTGCATGAGATTGTTCATCAATATTGATATGCTAAATAAAATATTATCTATTTATAAATATATTCTATTGATATATATATATATACCGATTTTTTACAATGATCAACAATAGCTTCATAACCTGCAGCTAAATAAATTTTATCATTGTCACCGAGTAGAAGTGGTAAACGTTCTAAGTATTATTAAAAAAATAATAATAAATTAACGTTTAATTTTGTATAATTATTACGTTTAAAAAATGTTAATCTGTTAAGTTTTGTTTTAATACTAACATTTAATCGAGAAAAAGCTAAATGCGCCTAATAGAAAATAATTAATTGTAAAAACAAAAGAAAAATTTCTGCTTTTTCTTACAAGAATACAAAGACACTCAGGATCAAAAGAAGGTAATGCACCATATGCTGGCCAAATGCATAAAGATGTAAAAGCTAGTTTCTAAAGAATAAATCAATCAATCAAATACTAAATAGATATGAAACTGTACTGGTTCAATTGTAGATGAGAACGACATTGATTATAAAATAATTAATGCTAAGAATAAGGATATAGGTATAATCCATCCATCTGATATTATTTTTGACATTCGTAATAATTGGTGGAAATATTGAGGAAATCATAAGCAAGGTTATAAGTAGTTTAGTGACCTCTGTTGATAGTCATAATGTGAACAGATAGTACGTTTTATATAAATAAATTTCTTAATAAGTATTTTAAATATCTTTAAATCTATATATTATTATTTCTAGATGATATAGATTGAATGTAGATAGGTACTCGATATTTTACATGGATTGAATATCTTGATATTACATTTTATTTAAATGAAACTTGTGATTATGACCACAATGAAAACTAAAAGGAAGGTCAACAAATATCGAAAATAATTCATTTCATGTGTTAAAAATAAACATTTTTTAGTATGATTGGTTAGTATAAACTTATCGACTAAGTCTCCCCTTTCTACTGTCAAGGACGTATTATATGTTGTTTTTACCTGAGTTGTTCGGATTTTTTCTTGTTTTTCTAATGTAAAAAAAAAACAAAGTTTCATGTAGGTGGCAAATAACTTTGTTTACTGAGACTATTATGCAAGACTATTTTGATTAATTTTTTGAATATTTTCCGGATAAAATAGTTTTCTATCGAATAGTATAATTGGGTCAACAATCGATATGAGAGTAAAGATCAAAAATAAAAGTAATGACGTAAAGATCACGCCATTGTCTATGATTCGTTGTTTTTGTCATATCATTATAGATTCTAACAATAAGAGATGTATAAATAAACTTCTTGTAGAATATTTTAATTTTTCAAAATGCTCATAACATTTTGAATTATTTTAAAAGTATGTACACAATCCTATTTCCATCTCTCATTTAGTTGTATTTTAATGACAGTAAAACAAATCATTGGGAAAAGTTAGAACTATATATGTCATTTTTCATCATATGATATAAAAGACAATGTACTATGCAGAGTAATTTACATATAATCTAATAATTGTAGATATAATATCTTTTTAAAATTGTTGTATAACTCATTTAAATAAATATTGTTTACAAATTTTAACAAATATTTGATTCAATACTTGATTACGATCAAAATGAATATTCTATTTAGAATTTATTTTGTTCTTTCATGCTTAATAATTCTTTCGAAATCATCTACTCCAAATATCTTAATTTTTCTTGTGGATGATTTGGGATATGGAGATATAGGTTGTTATGGAAATTCAACAATTGATTCTCCTAATATTGATTCATTAGCACGTAATGGTGCACGATATACACAAATGTATGCAGCAGCTCCAATATGTACACCATCTCGTGCTGGATTCCTTACTGGACGATATCCTATTCGTTTAGGATTAACATCAAATGATAATCGATTTCGTACATTTAATTCTCCAGCTCAACCTGGTGGTTTGCCACATGATGAAACAACAATGGCTGAAGTTGCTCAAAGTTTAGGTTATCGAACTGGTTTAGTTGGAAAATGGCATTTGGGCTTAGGATATAATGGTGAACATTTACCTACTCGTCATGGTTTTGATACATTCTTTGGTATGCCTGTAACTAATGTACAGACATGTGGAAATAAAAAGGTTTATAATTTAATTGGTGGACATGGTGAAATTCTTGATCGTTCATTTCTTTCATATTGGATTACTTTAACAAACAAGGTAAACTATTGATTATTCTTTTAAATTATTCTTGTAAAGAGATTTATTATCTAATTAAAATTGTTAATGATAAGCATAGATAATTCTAGTCTAAATGAATATTTTCTTTAATTCTATTTTTAAACATTTTAATTTTATCAAGGTTTGGTTAACATTTATTGGTATTGCGGTTATAACATGGTTCTTCTACTCTCGCAAATTGGCTTTTATCATTTTATTTTTAGGTATAATTGGTTTCTTTGGTGGAATGTGGTATACACTTTCCTTTACACTTCTTAGTCGTTCTTCATGTTTATTATATAGAAATGAAACAATTATTGAACAACCAGTTCATCTAGAAGATTTAACACTTCGTAATACAAATGAAGCAATTCAATTTATGAAAGAAACTATTCAAATTCATAAGAAACCATTTTTTCTCTATATGGCTTATGTTAAAGTACATACTGCTCTATTTACTCTTCCAGAAAATGTTGGACGTAGTCGTCATGGTGCTTATGGTGATAATGTTGAAGAACTTGATTGGAGTGTTGGACAAATCATTCAAGCATTAAAATCTCTTAATATTGAAAATGATACTTTAGTATTATTTTCTTCTGATAATGGACCTTTTCTTGAGCGTGGACTTGAAGCAGGATTCTGTGGTCGTGCTCAAACAACGTCTGGTAAACTTAGTGTACCTTTGCGCGGTGCAAAAGGACAAACATGGGAATGTGGTATTCGCGTTCCTGGTATTATTCATTGGCCTAAACATGTGATTCCTGGTCAAACTATTGAACATGTAAGCTCCTTGTTAGATTTTTATCCATCACTTTTAGAATTATGGAACGTTCAATCAAAATCAGATCGTTCTCTTGATGGTATTAGTTTATGGCCACAACTAAAACTAACTTCTAAAGCATCTATTTCTTCATCTATAACAAACATACAAAAAGAACGGGACACACTATTTCATTATTGTGGTTCAACTGTAACAGCCGTACGACAAGGCAAATATAAAGCACATTACTGGACACCAATATGGGATGAAGGTTTACGTGCATGTCCGAGTGTTACCATTTGTCCTTGTCTTAGTATACAACATTCACCACCTTTATTATTTGATATTGAAGCTGATCCTGCTGAAGAATCACCTCTGGATAATCAAAAATATTCAGATATTTTGTCTATGATAGATACAGCAGTTCAAGAACATAAAAAAACACTTATTCCAGTAGTAAATCAACTAGAAAAACTCGCATTACCTTGGCTATTTCCTTGTTGTAATGCACAAGGATGGACACGTGTATTACGTTTAATAACTAATTCTTGCCAATGTTAATTATTAGAGACAATAGTTAATAGTTATTCAAAAAAATACTATAACATACAGAAAAATACAATAAGCTATTCATTGCATATTTTATAATAGTTAAAAAAGATATAAGAGAAAAGTAAAGATACAAATCACAGCATGTTCACAAATGTGATTATATAAGTCCTTCCATATCCATTGATAAAGAATGTATTAATTATTAAATACGATGAGTACATTTATGATCAATCACTCTATACATTAAATATTACAATTACATGATTGATAAACGAGAACATCAAAGTAGTCTTTATATTTATTATTCTTGTGTTTACATTAGATTGAAGAAAAGTTTAATATATATAGTAGTAGCAGAGATATTAGTAATGATATTCTTCTATATTTACTCAATTATTGTGTCAATTGAAGAGAGTCATCATCATGAATTGCTGCTCATTGAGTTTGACTTATTTGTTCTTACTAAGTCTTTATTCTACCAATCCGAAATAGAACAAAATTATATTCAAAATTAATTTCAATAGTGATAAATTTTTTCGTATATCTTCTATTTAAATCGATTCAATATCAAATAAAATTTATTTATATTTGTATGATAAATTCTCGGTTTTCTTTTTTCTCCTTGAATTATAAATTCGACTATTTATTCACAGTTTTTTAATTATCCTTGAAAAAAAAACTAAATTAATATTTAATAATTTTCAGTTGTCTAACTTTTCTTTTCTTACATATTAAAACAAAGTAAATAAATCGGACGTAAGATGAATATCATAGAAAAAAGAACAAAAAAAATTCTTTTCTCGAGTATTTGATAAATATATATAAGACGAACAATTATCATCAATAAAAGAATTGCTTTTCTTGCAAAATTTTATATAATCATCTATAATTATTTTTTTGATAGATTTTCTTTCATATTTTTAATCTATTAAAAATCAAAAAAAAAAAAAAGAAATTTATTATTTATTCTATTATAATAATATTGATTAGAAAAAAGAAAAAAAACTTACAATATGATTGATTTCAGATGATGTATGAAAATTTTTATTTGTTTTATATTGTTTAAAATTAATAATTCCAATATTTTGAAGTTTTTTTTCTGATAAATAATGATTAAAATCATTAATTGTTGATGTTATAATAGACATTTTTTTCGAACATATTTTTCTTTTTTTTTTCTCATTATTTAATGAATAATTATTATTTGTATTTTGTATAGATGTTTTCATATATTCAGGTATTTGATTATCAATTGAATTTAAATCATTTATATTAGATTTTTTTTCTTTAGAATATAAATTATCAATAATTTGATCACATTTTTTTATTTCTTGTTCTCGATTTGGTTCACCAGGACGATAAGCTGCATATTTTACTGCTGGATAAATCCATGTTAAAGCAATACGATATTGTAGAAATATATCTAAAATACCAAAATGATCTTTAACTAAAATTTTTTTTTTGTAATCATCGATCTTTTTTTAGATCTATAGAAATATAAAATGTGACCTTTTTTTCTATGTAAATGTATTCGTTAGAAAATGTAGAAAGTTTTATCGTGCGTAAACAATAAGATATGTCTTTAGGATAGTTTTAAGATAGATTTTAATTCTTTTCAGAAATATCAATAGACCTTTAATAATTGTTTGTAATATCATAACATCGGCAAATTTAACCTTAAAAATTTAAACTAAAAAATATTTATTTGTTTTTTTATATAAATTTGAATTTTTTACTTCATTATTAAGTTCACAATTTAATAATTCAAAATCTGTTATAAGTAAATCAAGTGATAAATATAATTGATCATTTGGTAATAAAAGATCATAACCAATATCTTGATGAATCTGTTTTAAATCACGTAATCGATTAATATTACATTTAAATATATCAATAGAACGACGAGTTAATGGTAAACTCATCATTCTACCATTAGAAAAATGAATTCGTGCAACACGCATATCAAGAAATGTTCGTTTAGCTAATAGAAAAAAAATATCAAATATTAAATAAGAACTATATATTCTCTACCTAATCCACATAGAAGACGCATTTTTTGAACAAAATTATCAAATTCTGCATCAAGATTATAATAAAAAGCACATGTACGTGGTACACAAAAATTAGTGAAACGTTGCTAAAGATATAAATCATATATAAAAGAAAAAACAAATAGAAACCGGAAATAATAATTTCCTTCTATTTTATAATCTCATTTCTTTCTTTCTTTCTTTTTGTTAAATTTAAAATAAAATTTTTAATTTAATAAAATAATTATACCAATGTACTTATTTGAATACGTCGTAATGATGATGTTTGAAATGCATTTATAGCAAAATAAGTCAATTCACTTGAATATTCTAAAAGATTATTTAAAAATTGTGCAAATTGTATTTGTAATAATTTTGGTATATTTGGAGAATATTTTTTTTCATAAATAGTTTTTTTTAATTGTTTTTGTTCGAAATTAGCTGAATTATTATATTGAAACATTATAGATGTTGGTTGATATGTAAGCAAATTATTATTCCTTTCATGATTCTTTAGATCTATTTGTGATTGATAATGATTAGTATTAATAAACATGATTACTAAGAAAAATAATCATGAACTAAAATATAAATTATTATAGATATTTTCAAATTTCTTATTTATATTAAATTTAATGAAAATTAATGCATGACAACCAATGACTTATTAATATAGATTATACTTACAATATAATCAGTTAATCTAATGTTATTGTATATTGTTTAGAATTAAAAATAGATTGAATTTGACTTTGAAAAAACAAAAAAAAAACTAGATATTTAACTATTATGAAGATAAAAATCAAAGATTTTGATCATATTAATATAATATTAGTGAAAAAAAATGATAACAAATTTTTATTTGAAATTAAATAAATGTCAATTATTATTATTCTATTGAACAATTTAATTAATTGTTTAGATTTTATTTTTTCTAAATTAAATTAATAATGATTTCTTTTTCTTTAACATTGGCTAATATTGTAAATTAGTATGATTTTTTGTTTTTTTATATTGAGACAAATCAACATTCAATCAATGTAATGTCTTAATGTTTTCTTTTGTATGCATATGCATGCATTTGTATTGTGATTTTCTCGCTCGGCTGCATATACGTTCATCATTCATGTTGAATTGCTCGGCTAGAATTTTGACAGTAATGAAAGCGAGAAGGGGAGAAAGAGAGAAAAAGCACAATTTTGTTGTCAGAATTCCTAAAAAAAAAAAAAATAACGAGTAGGGGAGGGAACTGAGTATGTGAACATATCTGACTTTTATGCTTTCTTTCTCTCTTCAATGTTGAAGTGGCGTCTTCTTCTGATTTCTCGTAAACATGCCGATCGCCATCAACATTTTTTTTTCTTTTTCTTTTTTGGATTTTTTTTTTCTCGTCGCATTAACCCGTTCAAGTTTTGTATATCTGCTCCATGTCACTGTCGCTTTTCCTGTCTTTTTCCTTCTGAATTATCAACAGTACGATTTTTTTCTCTGTCTGTCTGTTTCTCTCTCATTTTCCGTTAAAATGCGTTTTTTTTTTATCTCCTCTCTTTCGCCCCCTCTATTTGCAATAATTAATTGTATAGCGGACTTTTTCTTTATCTCTTTCCGAGAAGCTTCGCTTTCTCTCTATACTCCTCTTTTTCTTTCTCATTGGGTTCGACAAAATTTTTTCCGGTTCTCTCAATGTCTCTATGAGAGAAGTCGTGCTCTTTGGAATACTTGATAAAGAAACAAAAAAAAAACTGAGAGCGTAAAACGATGAGCAAATGCAGAAATAGTCGAGAGAATTGAGTGACATACTACAGCACATCTTCAGTCAAGGTTCATCAGAATGACAAGAATAATAACAGTAAGAAAGGAGAGGATAGCCTATGTATCTTGACTGATTATCGTCGACAACATCCTCTTCTCATCATCATGCAGGAGTTATCGTTTTCATCATTGTTGCACAAACAACAACGACCCGCCGGCAATCATATTGTTAATCGATATAATGTCAAATTTTTTATTCGAATTCTTGTTGGCCTTGCTTTAGCTCATATTATTGGTCAACGATTTCGACCAAGTAATGCTGCTCCTGGTAGTACAAGATCAAATTGGAAACATCGACCTCAAAAAATACAACCAACAACACTTCCTTCTGATGGTAAACTTATATATATATATATATATATGTATATTAAATATGTTCGATTTGTTTATTAACAGCCGGAAAAGACTACAAAGAGAATAGGATATTATTTTTATTTGACAAATATATAAAAGCGACATGCTGTTTTTACGGATAATCCCTCAAGAGAGTTACAGTTTTATTTCATATTCAGTAAAGAGAGAGAAAAAAAAAAGGTAACATGATGTTATTTAGATCGAGTCGATGATGAAAAAACTACTACGATCGTGACTACAACTATTCCATCAACTACTGTTGGTTGGCAACCAGGACAAATGAAAAATTGTACTGAACCAGGTGAGTATCATTAAAAGATTATAGTGTCATATCCATTCTGAAATAAAGCTTAAAATAAAATAAAAAATCTTCTTTCATCTTTAATAATTTATGTCAAATTAAATAATCAAATAAAGAAGCTTTATCATATAATCTAATCTTTATATGTTTCTGTCTCAAACAGGTTTCAAAAAAAGCATAAATTACTTAAAAATACATTTGGTTTCTTTGTATTTTTTTTTGTAGCTATTGATGAATTTCCTGAAGACCTTTTTACACAATCACAACGACGTCATGTAAGTCAATTTAAATATTTATATTTACAAATATAACAATAGTTTATAATTACTATATAGGGAGCCATTGCATTTCATTTTATTGCGTGTCTTTACATATTCATTGCCATTGCTATTGTTGTTGATGATTATTTTATATCTGCATTAGATAAACTTTGTGCAGTATGTATTGATTAATTTTAATATATATATATATTATTTATAATTTATGATAGACATTGGGTCTTGATGAAGATGTTGCAGGTGCAACATTTATGGCTGGTGGATCATCATCACCTGAACTTTTTACAGCTATTATTGGTAAAATATTTTAATTTATAGAAAAGAAATAAAACAAGCGAGTTTTTTTTTAGGTATTTTTGTAGCTAAAGGTGATGTTGGTGTAGGAACGATTGTAGGTTCAGCTGTATTCAATATTGTTTGTGTCATTGGTGTATGTGGTTTATTCGTTAATAGAGTAAGTGTTAAACTAAAAGAAAAAATAAATTTTATATGATTTAATAATATTTATTTACTAGGCTATTCGTTTAACTTGGTGGTACTTATATTTAATATTAGAATTTCTATTTAAGTGCTTTTTCTTTTTTATAATCTAATATAGGCCATTATGTCGAGATTCTGTTTACTATTCATTGTCAATCTTAATTTTAATCATGGTAAGTAATAATTAATAAATAGAATAATATTATTAAAAAATGAAAGATTATAATTATGCATTAGTGTTTATCTGATGGTCGTATAACATTATTCGAATCGACATTTCTTCTTTTAATGTATGCTGGTTATATAGGAATTATGTGGTAAGAATTAATTATTTTTCTTACTTTAGAATTTATTTATTTTTTTAATAGTAATAATCAACGATTACAACGATTAATTGTTGGTCGATGGCAAATATTTCAATCATTTAGTGGACCAGTTGAACCAATAATGAATTATGCTAATACTCAAAAAACATATGGAATGAGAAATACTTATGGTTAGTTAATTCTTTTGATTATTTTTTTTTTTATTGAATATTGATTTTATTTTAAATGTTTTAAAAGAACGTTTTGATGATGATAATGATGGTAATGGATTTAATAAAAATTCAGTAGTAGGACAGAATCGTATACCAATTGATGATCTTATTGCAACATCACGATTACCAATTGATTTTGAAACATCAGTACTTAAAGTAATGATGTCAAGATATTTTCAAAATCGAACAAGATTTAAAATGGCTGTTCGATTTGTTATTAGTCATGTAAGATTAAGAAAATTAATATTTTTGAAAATAATGAATTGTCTTTTCTTTTTTTTTAATAGTTACGATCAAAACAAGGAGAAGGTGTAACACGACCTCAAAAACCGGCAAATGAAAGACGTTTTTCATTTTATCAAGGACGAACACCAAGGTAAAATCTTCTGATAAATTAATTATTCTATAAAGAAAAAATAATATTTTTATTTTAGTTTATTAGCAATTGAAGAAAATTATGATGATTGGAAAAATATTCCTAATTATAGTTATGATCCAATGAATTTTGCTAAATGGGTAATAACTGCACCGATTAAAATTCTCTTTCATTGTACCATTCCTGATTGTCGTAATCCAAGGTAAAGAATTACAAATTTATCTATTAAAATTTTGATATCTATTTAATATATATATATATATATATATAAATAACAGATGGTTTAAATGGTATCCATTTACATTTGTCATGACTATTGTTTGGTTATGTCTATTGACTTATTTAATGGTTTGGATGGTGACAATTATTGGTTTTACATTTGGTATACCAGATAGTGTTATGGGTATAACATTTTTAGCTGCTGGCAGTAGTGTACCAGATGCAATGAGTAGTGTATTAGTAGTTCGTCAAGGTAGATATAGAATTAAAAAGTTGATAATATAAAAAATCAATTTATCTAATTAGGTCTTGTTGATATGGGTGTATCAAATACATTTGGTTCAAATGTATTTGATTTACTTGTTGGTCTTGCTTTACCATGGTTTTTTAAAACATTAATTAGTCGAGAAGCAGTACATATTAATTCTAATGGACTTATGTATGATTCAGTTCTTTTACTTGGTATTGTTGCTGTAACGGTAAGACGAAAAATGAAATATATTTATAAATTGTAATTATTTGAATATTTATATTAGGTGATTAGTTTTCATAGTCGAAAATGGTATTTAGATAAAAATTTGGGTATATTTTTTCTTGCGATTTATGGAATATTCGTGATTTTTTCCTTATTAATTGAACTTAATGTATTTGGTTTTGTCAACCCACCTATGTGTTAAATCAAAAAATATTCTTTTTTGTTCCGTCATATCAAATTATCTTAGAGCAATAATGTGTTTTCTTTTTGTGTCTTTTTCTTTCATCTATATCAAATACATATCGTTTTTTGCTGTTGTTTTCCTAATATAATATATAATGTCTTAATTAATTTAGAGACAAAATGAATACGAATAATAGATGAGAAAATAGTATGAAATTGATCTTTTTCTTTTTTTTTTGTATCAATCATGAAGTATATCAGTCTTAGTAGAAATTAAGTTGAAATTTATCAATTCTTCATGTTCTTTCATCAAATCAATGATTCGTGTCTTCTGTTCGTCGATTTTAATTCAATGATTTAATATAACTTTTACTTGTTGTTAAGATTAGTCTACATGTTATGCATATAGATGAATGTTATATGTGTTGATAATATGCAGTAGAAAGTTTACAAATACTATTCCAAAATGCTTGACATTGAAAAATCGATGAATAAAAGAAATTTAAAAAAATGAGCTATTCAATAAAAAAAGTGAAATCAATTATTTATTATCGTGATGAAAATCAAGCACTTTCAATAATACTTAACTATTACTTCATTATGTAATTTTAGGCTTTATTGAAATATTTATTGATACTATTTCAAATGCATTGTGAAAATAGTTTACTGAAAGGAAATTTTATACAATGAGAATAAACTGAGTTTTTTAGTTATCAACATTAAATAGATAATATATACAAATATTGCTCTCAACTCCGAAGCTAAGTGATTTTAAAAACATGTCAGATAATATTGTTAATACACATAGAATGTTCAACTATTTACATCTATTGAAAACCTAATGATTTAGTTATTTTAATAATCATTTTTTTTCTCGTTAATTATAATCGATATTCATTAAATAGGTATTCATTTATCTTCTGCATCTCTTTCGTTCAATTCTATGGTCATACAATATCTAATATTATCAATAATTTAATAAATGTATAAATAATGTATAAGAAACTTCATATAGATTAAAAGTCTACTCTAATTCGTCATACCTTAGTATACAGATACAACAACATACTATCGTTATCCAAAATAGGTTTCTTTTTGAATGTTAATTATGAAGATTGATCGATTGAAATAGAACGTTTTCGTTGAGGATTGAAGAGAAATTATTTTATCAAGACTTATCTAAATCAAACAATGATGTGGATAATTACAGATAACTGTCAATCATGTTTGTAAAGTTATATATTTTCTCATTAAAATATTTGAGGTGTAAGGTGAAACTGAGAACGTTTTGCAAGGATTTTCTAAGAAATTTAAAGCTTAATCGCAATAATTAAAAAATGAATCAATATCAACTGATATTAGAGCAATTTCAGGTTTATACTAAAGCAGTAATGATTAGTTATGTTCTATAGTTATTGAATACGTATAGAGATAATTTATTTGTTTTATAAAATGTTAAAATCTACTCTTATTTTTTTCTTACAATTAGTTCACTTTGAAGTAGCTGTTAGATAGTATTGTATTTGTATTCTCAATAAGAATAGGATTTCTTTGCATGCATGTGCATATTTTCTATTGAAACATTTTATTTACTATCTCGAATAATAAATAAATATTATTTATAAATTTTTTTATTATTAAATCAAAGTTCTTTGAGTACATTCGAAGAAGAATTAATTTGATAATCATGGTCATTGTCTAATATTTACAATTTATTTCTAAAATACATGTGGTTTCCAGCATCTACAGACGTTGTCATATAAGTGATCGATATTATTGGAGGTCATAAATAAAGTGAAATGTTTTGAAGGAAATGATCGTCGTTGAATTTCATGAATTTGTTCATGAGACATGTTTTCTTTCGAATGTACACCTATATTGTCATACATTGAATTCATATGATGGTAGGATGTAGTTATATAAGAATGAATTGGAGGAAAAAATTCTTCATGTATTTTAATTGATTCTTTAGAGAATGTTATTACTTCTTTATATTCTTTAGGATCATCTTTGATCTTTTCAGGTTGATTATGACTTCCTCCTTTATCAGTTGTATGAGCAAGCATAGCTTCATGAAGTTGTCGAGCTTTTTCGGTTTCACCCATTTTAACTAATACTGTACCCAATTTATCCCATGCTGTTGATCCTTCAGTTTCATCTTGTATGCGTTTATTCAATAATTGAAGATCTTTATCGTTGTCAGTAGTGAGTTTTAAGTCTACTTGGAAAAGTCGTGGATTTTCATCCATTGGTTTGATATCTTGAATGCGAAAAACTGTCTGCATTGAGAAGAGAACTTCATCTTCTCCTTTGAAATAACTAACACCATTAACGGAGGCAAATGGTACTGTTGATACAGAAGGATCAATTGTCATAACAAAAAAAACTCCCATCATATCTGGATTATCAAGAGCCTTACGAACAAATCCAAGAGAAACTTTACGATCTTTACTAGTTGATAAAAAATTATTAAATGACATTAATCCATCATCTGTTTTTTTCATCTGTTCGAAATCTGCTTTGGACATGCCTTGTCCACGATAAACTGTAAAGATTTCACTAGATTTATTGAATTGTTTCGAATGCAATTGATCAATATGACGATGAAGTTCATCAATAAAAAAACCCATTTTAATTGTAATGTCTACTTCTTTCAATCGTAAAGCACGATTGAGCATTGGATATAAAAAGCATTCATATGTATACCACCAAATTGGTGTTTGATCACGATAGTTTTCTTCAAATTTCTGGACATTTTTCAATTCTTTTTCATTATTGGTAAAGGTATTGCGACAATATTTAATATATTCTTGAATGTGTTTTTCTTCGAATTTAGTTGTTAATAATATTTCTTTCAGAAATTTTGTGTACATAAATGAAGGATCAATTTCATCTATATTTTTGTTAGATACATTACCACGTGTAGGTACGAAGCTAAGAGGTAAGGCATTTTCTTCTAACTGGTACGCTAATTGTTTGATGGCTTGACAAATTGATAAAATTTCTCTAAAAACACCTTTAATTTTGGACCATTTCTTAGCCCAGTTTTCGTGATACTTATGGTTCCGACAAAAAATAAGAATGGAATCTATTTGGGACATATCGTGCACACGGGGCACAATTTGTTCACCTAATGAACCTGATACGATCATGAATGCCTTTTCATTCTTCTTACTTTCAATAAATTTGATACATACATCGGCATCATTAAACGTATTAATAGTATTAGCAACATTTCGTAGCTGTTTCATTGTATTTCGACAATCAGAATTGTTATTACTGATATTATTGTCCAACCAAATGACATGAAAATCTTGTACCTTTTTCATGTTAGTCTTATTCGATACAGTTGCATTTTTTGAGGTAGTAGATGTATTCTCTGCTTCTTTTGTATCATTATATACTCCGCATATCAATGACTTTATATTACCCATTATTTGTCGTGTGGATACTACTAATTCAAACGCGTTGACACTTATATATGAGCAAATAATCAAAATGTTCTGTTTTATAGAGTATCGTCTTCGTTTCTAAATTTTTCTCTCTTATACTTTTGTTATTTCTATTTTTCTCTTGCTATTCAAGGTCCTGCTTTTTTTTTCTTATTGATTATGTTGTTAAAAAAGTTTGATGAGAGACAAGATAGGTGTCTATCAATAACGAAAGAAGCAAGAAATAGAGAGGTTATACAATATCATGGTTGAATAAACACAAAACAGTACATAAAAAACAATCATATTTTTTCATTTTGATAAGAAAAGAACCTTCAATGCATTTTTTCTTTCTGTTAGAAACTATATTGACAATGACAAATCGACAGGTGCAATGTTTATATTATCAAACAATGAATAGTTAATGATGAATGACGCGTGTCTTATTTCATATTTTGATCACTTTATATGTTTTATTAAAAATACGAAATATACAACAAGATATAGCGTGAATAATTATACACTTTACAAAGAAGAACTTATTTTATATATGTATCATTTGTTTTTAAAATGGAGAAAATTTTGTGTAACAAATTTACACCTTGATAAATTCTTTTTCTTATCTTTGCCAGTTAATAACGCATAGTTGGTAATTTTATTTCATTGTATATTGTTGATGATAGCATCTCACACGTAATAGTGAAGAACATTGAGATTAGAAGTATTTGGTAGTTTATGAAATGTATGAAATTCGTTTCATATTATGCCACTGATATTGTCCACATTAGTTTCAACTGTTTGTTGTATGAATTATGTCATTGTTTGGCAATTTACACTGATAATATAACCGATGGTGCAGAATAAATTATACCATTCGTATTTTGAATATAACTCTTCTATTACGTATTAGATCGAGTGACATCATAATATTGTTATGCTAGATAACAACAGCTAGATGCCACGATATCCTACAGGGTAATAAAATAAAGTATATTCAAATTCATACCATACGCTTTACACCAAGGAGTAATGATTTCATTATCTCAAATTCACTCAAATTCTTCAACCTTAAGAACATATCGTTCAATTATAGGGTAATAAAGTCATTACTCCTTTGGGTACGGTGTATAATATGAAACCAAGTATACCTTATTTCATGACTCTGCAGGGCATTGTGACGTCTATCTCTCGATACCCAGTGTAATGGTACTATGACATCTATGTAATATTCTCACTCAAAGTATTCTTTCTCTAAGTAACTAATATTTTTATTGTATTTATGAATAATATCCTTTCATACAACCTTAACTTGAAGAAAATTACGACATTCCTATCTAATATTATGAATACAGTCATTAACATTGAAGATGTTTGAAATAAAAAACGTGCATCGTATATTTATAATGAATATTTAAAAAATGTTGCTCTGGCAGGCTAATGTTAACATCAACTTGCACATTTAGTCATCGCAACATGTTTTTTGATCAGATTTGATCATTTACCTCTTGGTAAGTTTAATAAGCAATTTTTTCATCAGGTGTGCGACCTGCGACATCTCTTGCGTCTTCATATAGTAGTGTCTAGAGGTGAGTTAAGAAATCGAATGTGTAAAGACACAAGAGACGTCGTGCAGTATGAACCCATTGTAAAAATTGCTTATTAAACTTACCAAGAGGTAAATAATTGAATCTGATCAAAAGACATGTTGCGATGACGAAAATGTGCGGATTGGTGATAACACTAGTCTGCCAGAGCAACACATTTTCTTTTTGAATAATTAAATGATGAACTTGTAACTGATGTATATATACTTGGTATGGTGAAATTTTGTTTTTTTTAAAAATGTGCATTATACATTACGCGTATGTATAGAAAGAGAACAAGAAAATAATGTTATTCTATAGTTTTGATGTTAAAAAGAAATCTGATGTGTCGTCAAAAGGATATTTTAAAAGATAAGTCAAAGTTATAAGTTATAAAAAGAATTAGATAAAGAACTGGCACATTTAAATGAAGGAAAAATATTATTCATCATAGAAGGCTCATATCCATGTGCATCGTATCAATCAGAAAAATGACAAAAAAGTTTGAAGTACTATGTTTATTGATACAAGAATTCTTGATTTTACTGACACAATTTCATCGAAAGCTTTTCTATTCGATAGTAAAACTGATACAATTTGAAGTGCATCCATAGCATTTTTGATGAATCAGAAAGCGATATTAGTAAACACACGATCAACAGTGAACATAGAACGAAATTTTGTTTTTCTGCATTTGTTAGACTGTGTTATGGCAACAGTTTTTGGTTGAGAGTATGACTGGTGATACTGATGAATCATTCATCACTTCTATCACTCTTGTAAATAAAATAAAAAGTGAGTAAATATTTGAAAAAGAACATATTGTGAAATTATAATACTTCTACTATTTAACAAAGTAATTTGATGATAATAATGTGAACAATTTAAAAGAGATCATCAATACATTGTGCGAGAATGGAAATAAATTAGTTGAAAAAGTTAATGAAATAGAAAGTAGCGGAAAACTAATGTATATATATATCATAAAGAAGAGAATAATAAGTGGACCGGTTATAGTTTGACATATTTCAAAAAGATAAAATGTATTATTTGTTGAAAATAAGTTGAACTTGAATCTAGAGTACCCGGATATTCAAAATGTGGTGAATGGCTCATTTGCTTTTTTACTGTACTGAATTTTGCAAATGGAATTTTAAAATAGTATTTATTATAGCTATTGAATTGTGCGATAATTGTGTTCAATATTCTTACCGATGTCATTTGTACTAGGATTCTCACGGTGAATAAATTTAATCCGATATAAAATTTGTTTCTATTGCTACGGTAGATTTTAAATAAAATCGATTGTCAATACTAACATATATAAATTACTCTATTACATAGAGAAGATGTTCCGAGATTTGACAGATGACTTGTTTTTTGATAACACCCATTTCTTTGAAGAATACATCTTAATCTATAAATATCGATGATTGTTATTAGTTTTTTCGATTATAAAATCGTTTCTATGTATTTTATTTATGTTTCTGTAATGACGTACGTTTAAGGTGAACAGTATAGAGTCTATTTACGATCGTCTTTTCGTGATTCATATAATCTCATAGTATAATGGTATAGGTATGCATAGAAAAGGCCGAAAGAAAAAATATCGAATTATCAAAATATCGAATGATAGTTACGTCGAAAAAAAAAGTCGAAAATGTCAGCATACGAAATTCAGATCCTTAAATGTAAATAATTTTGTTAATGTATTAGAAACATAATACATGACTAATAATACAGAAAAAAAGCATAATAATAGTGAATCAATAACATAAATAATTTCATATATAAAAGAATTAATATTAAATAAATAAGAGAAATTACTTAATACATAAGTGTATTGCTAATAAATCAGTGAAAATCTCGTAGTATATCTATAACACAAAAAATTTCACTAATCCCTTCGTGACTAATGGTCATCTTCTTTCTTCTTCTGTTTTTCGATTTTCACAATGAACAGCCAATCATGCACGAATACTATAAGAGGATAATACAAACCAATATAGAACACATTTCACAGTGAGTTATGCATTTACAACATCTTCCAACTTTCAACATTTTTATCATTCTTCCTTTTTTTTGTCTACCTTTTTAGTTTCGGTATTTTTTTTTTCGGTGTTCTCTATACCATTCCTTGTATGTATTTCATACGATCTAACGTCTGAGTTTTCGACCTAGGAAGTAATAAACACAAAAACTAAGAACATCTTCAGTTTTCGTATATGAAAATAATGCACAAGCTTTTGTATGTATCTCCATCAATCGTCGTCTTTCATTAATCTCATTTTTTTGATTCTTTATTTTGCATCATACTATTATTCAAAATCTATCCTTACTAGTAAATACAAATGTATCCATATTTTTTCGTTATATAAATGTCTTTTATCTACTGATGTAAATGGAGAATATAAGAAAATGCTCATCAAATACTTCAATATCAACCAATAGATATACGAAAATAGCAAAATGTTGATTAATATTTCTACTGAACTGTAATCAATTTTCTTTTCTAATTTTTGAGACATCTTCAAATTCTTCAAAAAGAAAATTATTTGTTTTTAATAAGCTAATTAAAACTTACTAATATAGGTAGTTATTTAAATAATATGTAGATTTATATGAAGCAGAATTCAGAAAGAACAATTCTTTTTATCTATATAGATATTTAAAATCAAACATTATTTAAAACAAATCAAAAAGTTACTTAAATAGTATTTGACTACTATTAGATATAAAAATGTCTAAATATCATAATGATTTTTAGCAGCTAAAATTTTATTAATTGATTTATTTGTTTTCGTAAATCAACTTATATAATTATAATTTGAAATCTTCGTTAATTATCTAACATAACATATTTGTCGAGATTAAAGACCATTATACGCACACCTTTAAATTTAAGAACAAATAGGTATCTCTTCAGTCTTTAGATAGTTAAAGATAATTTTTCAATAATAATTCTACCATTTATATAATATTTTCAATATATTTCTTTTAAAGAACTATTCAATTTAAAATCGAAGATAATCGTCATATTTGACAATGACTAATATATATATATATATATTAGTCATTTGAACTTACATAATATATATGGTAAGACGATTTGATTACATTCATGGTCAAAGAAATAATAAAAAAAAATGATTCTTCTGCATAATGTTTTTTTACTGTTGTATTATTTATTAAAATATCGAGTAGCTCGATAAGAATCATTCATTATTAAAAATATAATTGTGTTTGAAATCATATAATAAAATAATTCAATATTTATTTATTAATTCAAGATTTTATTTTTCTTTTATTAAAACTAATTTATCTATGACACAAGAAGTTTTATTATCATTTGTATCATTTAGTTGAATTGGTTTAATATATCGCTGATTATTGTGTATTATTGGAATATTATTTGCAAAATCAAATAATATTTTCATTTTATCTTCTATTGTTCGTTCTAAATTATCAAAACGTCTAAAATATAAAAGAATATGTTTTTTAAAAATTAGTCAAATTTTTTTCATTATATATTTTACATTTGAAGAAGAGCTAATTCAGCATCAACATCTGCCATACTTCGTACTGGACCTGTTTCATACTTTTGCATTGGACTTTAAAGAAAAACTTCTTTATAAATTTCAAATATTTGCAACAAATAAATTACTTTGATTTTTCTGATATAAAATTATTCTCAGTTGTTAATGGTAATTTTTCTTGCTCTTGCTCTTGCTCTTGTTCTTCTTCTTCTTCTTCTTCTTCTTCCTCTTGAAAAGTTACTACATTTGTCTTAGCCCTTTTTGACATGGCAACAACAGTTGAAAATAAACTTGTTAAAGTTCCTAAAAATATAAAAGAAAAAAAACATAAAAAATTGAAAATTGATTACTAAATGAATATTTACCATGAGCTAAAGGTGTTAATGATATTCTTGGTAGGTCTCGAGTAAAATGTAAATCTTCAGAAGATGTACGTGCTTGATCAGGTGATAATTCAACAATTGTACTCATTGGTCGTCGTGCACTAATATCAATACTCATACGAACACCACGATATGATCCTAAAGCAGCAAGTCTATTGGCTTCTAGATAAATATAGAAATGGTATATTAAATTATTTTTGTATTAATTTACCTTCTTCTCGTTGACTTAATATACT
>JAJEKB010019575.1:0-22719 GCA_022393335.1 Macrotrachela quadricornifera
AAAAAAACCTCAATCTTTGATAGTTTATATTGTTATTTTTATCATATATTACTTGAGCCTACTAGACCATGTATATTTTTTATATTACTTACATATGAATAAACATAGTCAACATGCGGACTTGATTATCTTTATATAGCTAATCTATTTAAAATACAAAAAATGTTCTTTCTAGGAAGTTTATTTATTTCATGGTATGATGAATAACAGGTAGTACAGTTATTTGAATTAACTCAAAATTTTTACTTGAATAATTTTTAAGGACTCATACTTCAAAAAATGTACTTAATATTTTTCCTGTCATATAAATTATCAAAAGTACAAAATCATATGGATAATAGATTATGTAAAAAATAAGATAATTTTAATTTATCAATGTTCTTTATCAAAAGATAAATCTAAATTAGGAATGTCCTATTACAATTACAAATGTAGTTCAGATGTGCCAGTCCCATGTGGGAAATTGATATTATTTATATCCAATGCATGTATAAATAGTTGATTAAGTCCAGAATTATCAATAAGATTCATAAAGACATACCTATGCACAAATTTTCATAATCCTCTTTTCTATATAAATCTTAAAGAAAACCCTAAGGATAGTATGGTTGAATTGAAATACTATAAGTAGATCAAGTTTTTTTATGTTAAAAAATCTTGAAAAGATTATATGTGGATATAATATACAATATTACACTTAGAAACATGATTTAAATTACATTTTCGAATGTAGTGTTGTGTACAATAGTGAAAAATAAGCTTATTAACGGTAAAAATGCTTGATCTATTTATAATATTCCAAGTGAATTGTATTATCAACGATAGAAAATATCGGAGATTTTTCGTAGTTTGTTTTTTTTTGAAGACTCTAGAAAAGAAGATTATAAAAAAATTATTCAAATACAAAATCATATGAAGCTTATTTTGAACCCTATTCAACTATATAGAAATATCTATTGGAATAAAAACCTAGAAAATAATCTTTCCATTGAATTTAATATGTACTGAAAAGATACTTTTTTACGAAGAAAAAAGTGTCAGATGTCAAATGTTTTATCTTAATTAACAAAGTGACCATAATTTTTCATGACATCTGTATCATTCAAATCATTTAGAGAAGAAAAAATCAAAGACTAAGTTTATGTTTTAGATAAGTGAACTTTGTATACATATTTAGATTACAAATCATATAAATTCAATGCAAATATTCTAGGATACTAAATAATTCTAATATAAAATAACAACAATATATTAAGCATAATATTATTATCAATACTAATTTGATATACTTAATCGAAATAGAAAAACTATCTAGTAATTGTTTTATCTTTAGACAAAAAATGAATATTTTTTTTTTACAAGTTAAGAATTTTTCAAAACAATGGAGGAAGTGTTGAAATTACTTTATTCATATAAAAGCTATTTTTTAAGTTTAATTTTAAATAATTAATATTTACAAAATAATAATAAAATATTAAAAGTCATCACTGATGATTCTTAAGAAAAATTCCCTTTTACTTCCTTTTTGTTATTAACTTAGAAATTTCATGATTACTTAATATATCTTAATTAGACGCATATAACTTCCCAAATAAAATGAAATGCACTTGACTAAGGACTATTTTATAAATGAATAATAATATACGGATGTAATTTTCTAGTCGTGTGATTTTTCAAAATGATAGAGAATGAAAATTGTTATTCAATTATTAAAAAATTTTCTTTTTAATGAAAAATCATGCGGGTATTAATGTTTGATATTTTATAGATCAAGCATTAAAGATTTTATCATGTAATTACATTTAATAATGTATTTAGTAAACTACAATTTCGTTTATATGCCAAAATATAATAAATTCGAGGCTCTACAAGACTGCATATGATGTAGACTTCAATATATTAGTTTCGAAAAAAAATAAACATATTCAATCACTCTTATTACGATCGTACATGAAAATAGCACAAAAAAAAAACTTTTTTCGACTTTTGGGTTCACGAATGTTAATTATAATAAAATACACTTGATAATCTATTAAACTATTTTAGAGCTTTAAACTCTCTATCTTTTAGGATATAACCAAAATTCATAATGAATATTTAATGAGAGAAAAACTTCGATGACATTTAGTGCAATCTATGCTGAGACATTCATTATATTCTTAAGATGAATTATACTAATACGACGTACAACAAGTAAAAGGAATTTTTAACTGAAGTAATTGCTTTCTAATGATAGATAAATATCATATTAGAAGAAAAAATAGTATATTATTTATTTGCGCATTTTAAATAGAAGTTTTTTTCCACTTCGTTTAATATCTGTATTGTTATTATTGATTTATTAATCATTTCACTTCTAATTTTAGCTTAATAAACCTACAATAGATTTTAATATAACATCATACATGTCAATAAGTACAAAAACTTTTATATTCATTATTGTTAAAAGTTAGAACTCGATTGTTTCATATTTTTTTGAATAGATCGTATGCTGATAGTATCATACTGATATGTGTGTTTATTTATTATAACAAGATAAATATGTTAGCAAAGAAACGTTGCAAGATGTCAATGTTTTACCTGATTTCCTTTTTCAAATTGTAATCGATGGAATGATTATGAATTCTGCATGATAAACAAATTGTATCAAATTTCGAATATAATCTTTTGAAAACAGATGAAAAATATTATAAAACTCAATAATAACAATGCCAATTACATTTAAATTTCATCAATAAACTTCAAATTTTTCTATATAAATTCATAAAACATTTGTTTAAGATCGTTTTTTTATTTTGCCATTTTCTTTACAAAAATATCCGTCTAATGAATATTTTATAGACTTATCTATTAATATATCTATTCATTTTCAAATAAATAGGCTAATATTTATTTATAACATAAAAGTAGCATATAAAATTTTGTTTTTCTTTGTATTTAACATTATCTACTTTTTTTTGTTATGTTCTTTTGATCATTTATTCATTTAATTTTACCAATATCTAAAATATTCTTTTTAATTATGTTTATAAATAACAAGATATTGTTTTTTTACACTTGATAAAACGAGTTCAATACGTATATAAAAGCACACAAAAAAGTAATACAATATATACTATAGTATACCTTGAATTGTAAATTCATTCAATTAAACATAGTTAATTGAATTTATTGTTTTCATGAACATAATTTTTCTTTTGATGAGAAAAATAAATCTATATTGTAGTACGATATTTAAATATAACTGGGTTATATTTTACTTGAGGAAGGTGATGGTAACCTGTTCATTTTAAGTACAAAAGGCACCCTCAGAATAAATCAATAGAGATTTACTCTTACAGTTTTTGTAGGACAATTCATATGTCCCTGGTAAGATATTTGCAAAATACTAAATATCGCAATTATTATAACTGACTCTGATCAACAATTTTTATGCTGGTCCTTTAACGCTATTTTTGGAAGTAGAATCTCTTAAATTTCAATGGATTTCAGGGATTTTTACATGATAAAAAAATGCCATAAAATTACCATAAAAGTTTAAAGTTATTTTTACTGCTAGGAAGACGATGAAGTTTTTTAACGATTATTAACTTAAAGAGAAAAATGTATCTTTTAATCATTATTATGGTCGTAGATTACAATATATATGTAATCTATCTATAAAAACAAAAATTTTAATATCTATTATTTCAAACAGATGAAACCTAGACATTACAGTAGCAACTTGTTTTGTATCTTACGATATATCAATTAATATTTATAAGACATAAGAATATTAATTATAATTTTTGATATGGCTAGTAGTTTTGAATGACATGATGATATTACCTTCTTTTTTTTACCAATTGAAAGAATTCTACTAATGGATAAAAAACTTTTGAAATGATATTTTATCAACCAATATATTTCTCTAGGAATAACCAAGAGTTCGAGGTATAGTCTGTTTTTGTTAAGTTATAATAATTTACGATTTTTTTTATTTGTTTTAACAGTTTTTCAATACGATGAAAATACAATATTTCGGCTGAAGTATTTACCTACAGAAAGAACTGATGCATTATAACATCTACGTTTAATTATAATAGTAAATTTCATTTAGTACATTTTAGATCAGAATCTGCAAGTTGCTATTGACAATATAAATCCAGAATCAAGATTAAATATCTTAACACAATAAAAAAAAATTTTGATTTAGAAACATTTATTTCATTATATAAAGAATTTATCACAACATAAAATTACGATATATTTTTTTTAAGATCTCGAAATTGGGGAAACTATAGGTGTTAAATTAATATATTCATGTCTAGTATGAGTTCGATGTCTAGAAGTTTCTGTTGGATTTATAAATCGTTCATTAATAGTTTTTCTTCGTCTTTTTGAATTATTCCATTTGGAATGATGAAAACATATTAAATAATTTTTTATTGTATTTATCCATGATTTAATCATACGTTTTAATTCATGACGAAAACGTCTAGTAGCAAAACAATATAAAATAATATTAGACATTGAATTAACTAAATCAAAAAAAGCTAATAATGGATGATAACGACGTAAAAAATTTGGACAATCATCACCAATTGCTACTGATCGTCCACAATATTTAATACTTAATATAATATCAATAAACCAAGAATTAATAATAGATAATAAACATTCAATTGTTATTATAATAATAACTCGATGTGTTTCATCTGTTCGGCGACGTATAAATGAATGTTCATTAATAGAATTTCGAATCATTAAAATCCATCGTAATGATATAGCATTACCTAATATAGTTATTATCGATGGAATAATACTTCCAACAACTAAATTAAAATAAAGAAAAAAAAGGTTTTTTAATTTATTTAAAAATTTTTTTTTTATTTACCTAGTATTATTGTATATCGATTAAAACTAAGTATACGTGAATAAAGTATATCATATAATTTTAAAAATAAATCTGATTGTAAACGAAATAAACATGTATGATATTGATATTTTAAACGAAGTTCATTACGTGCCATTTTTGTACCAGTTGTAGAAAAAACAATTTTTTGTATTAAATAAACAATAGGTCGTTGATGCATATCAAAATAATGTTCTTAAAAAATATAAAATAGAAATTGAATTATAAAAATTATGATAATTAAATAAACAACATTTCATTACATGAGAAATTTTACAAGTTTTTTCCCTCGGTTCTCCAAAAAATTACAATTTCGATTTGATTACTCTATTATAATATATAGATATATTGAAGATTGTGTAAAAAATCTCAGCCTTTCACTTTTCATGAATCGTTTTATTTTTTCATTCCTTTCAGAGTAATCACAGAACATTTTTCGATCTAAATTTGGTCCATCACACGAACAATTTCTCATAATTTTACAAGAACCTATGCATTCTTCTAGCACAGAAAAAATCCAATACATGGCAAGACTAATATATCTCACAAGGGTATCAGTCTCTCTAATGTCACTTATTCGCAAGTGAAAAATAGAACATTTTCTAGAGTCTACATCGCATAAAATACCTACGTGTTATACGAGCAATTTGTTCATATGGACAAGATAATGTATTATTAATAATACAATCAATATCTGTTTGATTAGCTGATTGATTTTGCATAAAATTTATTAAATGAATTGTTTCATTTGGAAGTTTATTATGTAAATATTCATACCATTGATAAGTAGTATGTGAACTAAGTTCATATGAACAAAAAATACTTAAACCAAAAAATTCTAATATATATGCAATTAAAAATGCACTTATAATAAGTATAAATGAAAATGATCTTGATGATGAATTTCGTTTTATAAATCTAAATGATGTTCGACACATATCATATGCACGTTGTATAGCTAAAAATGACATAAGTAATAATGAAAAACGTATATATAATTCATAATGACATAATGGTATTAATATTTGTGGTGCATGTTGTGTAAAATAAGCATAAATTTTAATAAATAAACTTAATGAACAAGATGAACTAAATAAAAATTGTTGAAATAATGTTTCTTGATAATATAATAATTTAATAACACGAAATGTTAAATAAATACAATCGGAAATTAATAATGCAACAAAAAATGGTGTTAATATAGATGAACGAAAACGTTTACGAAAAAATACACAAATACATAACCAATTACCAATTGAACCTATGAATATTACAAAAAATCCAATCCATGTACACAATTCAATAGGCATCTTTTTAACTAAAAAAGATAAATAAAAGAATCTTTATTTACTAAAATACGTGATATTATTCATAAAATGATAAGTGTATTGATACGCCTGATTCATAGTAAATAAAGCTAATTTAAGTTATGTATTCAATATTATTTCGAAATTTTATTAAATAAAAGTAATAAAATATAAAATTTTTATACGAATTTAGATAAGAAATGATTAATCAATATAAACTTTGACATATCTTAATAAAGATTAAAAAAAAAATTAATTAACAAATTTGTTAATGTCATGTTCCACTTAAAGTTCTTTCCTACTATAAACATTGAAAGAAAAACGTTTTTTTTATTTACAATAAAGAATCTTTTTTTTTGCAAAAAAAAACTATATATATTCATACAGCTGTAAAAATCTATTACTTATGCTTACATAGGAGTATATTATCTGGCACGCGTTTTGTATGTTTTCAGAAAGCAATAAACAATATAGTTCACTAAACTGCAAACATTCTCTTTAAAAAATGACAAAATAGAATGTTTTTATTTTCTAACTGATAAAATCTGACATATTAATTATTCTTTACGAATAATTAGTCTCAAAAATAATAGGTATAGTCTAACAGATTATAACTCGTTCTTTCTTTTTTTTAATTATCTGATTAAATACTAGAATAATATCATATATATTTCTATCTAAAAATAAAAATTCGATTATTAATATAAATCTATTTTCTTCATGTTGAATAATTTGATTTAAAGAATAAAAACTTAAACAATTTTTATTCATTAAATTGAATAAAAAAAGAAAAAGTTATCTCGTCTATGCAAGATTTCTAAGATAATAAGTAATTTCCGTTATGAAAAAAATGCTATCTATTCAAACAAAATAATAATTGTTTTCATTGAAATATTTTGCTAAATATAAAAACATTGTCTAAAAGATGTTTCTGGAAAAAAGAAATTCTCAAGATAACTACTAGACTTCGTTTAATAATAGACACCCTCTTAGTACAATAGTTTTCAGGTAAATTAAAAAAAACAACTTATTTTTCATGTCAAAATAAAAAATCTTCTTCTCATAGATTACTTAGAAAAATAAAGGTTTTGTATACATTAGTAGATTAAGCATGGTGTACTTATAAGATAAAGAAAAAGAAATCACTGATACGCAATAAAACAAGTGTTATTAACAGTAAAAAAAATTCTAGTAGAATTTACATAATACGTATCTGAAAAAGAAAAAATGATAAGAATTAACATAAAATAAGATTTAATATATGTTTTGTTCTAAATAAATGATAAATAATTAACTAAACTAATCAATATAAAATCATTATGTATTACAAGATTTAATCTAGTCTATTTGACATATAACCTTTTGTTTTTTAAAGTAACTGTTTGACCCATTTTCTATAAGTTTATAATAATGATGAGAATCTTTAAAAAAGATGACCGAAAGTATCATAATATATATATATATAAGATTCTACTAATCGTTTATTCTGTTCTATTTTCTTAGGATTTAATGATCACGCTATTAGATAGTTTGTATGATTATTTTTAGAATATTTCTTCTAAATAATAATATAACTTTATGAAAAAAAAATATTCATTGCATACTTTCTGGTATATTGAAAAATATCTTTAGCTAGTAATGCAAGAGAGATCATATTAAATGACTGGTATTTTGAGACTCTTCTTATATTATTAATTGAAAAGTTTAGAATCATATAACATGCGATCGACACCATGGAAGTCAAGTGCTATATTCTTAAATTATCTCAATCTGAAGAAAACGAAGATTTATCGCTATTATCTATGATATAATTCAAGTTTTTCAAGTATCCCATGGGATCATTTGAGAATTATGCAATCGTATAGAAGATGAGGATGACATATAGTAAGATTGAATGTTTTAGTTTTTTTTTCGGATGCTAGCATGTGCTTTTGAGAAAGATGAAGCTCGAAAATGTCACGTTTCAATATCTTTATCAATATATTATCATGAAATGCTCATTATTAGAATGCAGAGATTCAAACAGGTTTACTCTTTGCAGATCCGACATGTTCATAGTAGATCATGAAAGTCTTTACTCTACCTGTATCGTAAAAGATTATCTTTATAAATGGATAAAGAAGCCTACATATCGAAATGCTATGATCGTACGACAGATCTATTGATGTAGTACAACATGCAGTTGTCGGCAAAAGACAAGAAAAGAAAACATTTTTATATTTAGAATGTTTTAAGAGAAATATCTCGAATATAAAATGCAAAAACTTTTTAGAGAGATCCATTTTCATCAACTTTGAGCCACTCTGATTCACTCTCAACTGAAAACTCAAAAAGTAATTCATCGGAAAAACCAAGTCAAATGTTCGAGATTTTTCTTCTAGAATGGCTCGGAGTAGGACTCCATAGGCACTCAGAATTGGTGAGAACGTATTTTACAAGTATTCATTATTTGAAGAGAATATATCAAGACAATATAAATGCGAACAAAACAAAATAAAAATGAATAAAAAAAATTCGTATAAAATAATATAATGTACCAATAATAACTTATCGAAATGAATAAATATACTAAATAAATTAACAAACAATGTAGACACAATCTATTGTTAATATTTGCGTGTGTCAGGTGAAACCGATTAAAAATTATTCTTCTACATTTTCTGATGAAAAATGAAACTTTTTCTTGTTTTATTGAAAATTTTAGAAAAAGCATGAAAATTAGGCGGTCTGTTTGCCCTCTAATAGGCTAGAAAATTAAAGTTTGTACCTGTTTCAAGCAGTTACTCAAACATATCTAGTGACATATTTTGTTCTCTGCGAGAACGGGCTCAAAATCATCAAAAACTTAACCATATAATTTCCATACAACCTCTATCGCTAACAAAAAATTACAGAAATAAAGAACATTAATATCAAAGATTGACTTAATTATACTAGGATATTGACAGTCATAAATTACCTTCGATTATATAAGAATGTTTAGGATATAAATAGCTCTATATCCTTTCTTATGTATTTAAATAATATAAATGAGAAATATATTTACATATGAACAATAATATTCATGTTCTTTTCGATAAAATTTTACACTTCAGAAGTCCCTTGTGATTCACTTATTAATTACATTAAGTTCTAGAATATACTATTTCAGTGCAAAAAAAGTAGCAAAATTAAAATCTAAATATTCACTGACAGATATACTTATTAAAGATGTTCAATGCATATTATTAAGGAAAATCCGAATAGAATATTTACCTAATACTACTGATTTTGATATATTATAATACAATATATGGAAATACAGTGAAAGTCAAAAGTGTCGCATCACTTTTTGTTTTCAGTGATATATTTCAACTACACAAGATTAATTTAATTCAATCATATATCTGGATAGAAGAGGTCGAATAGTACATTTATATATCTATTCAGTTTGAAAAACTCTCTAGAATGTAATACAATAAGAAAAAATAAACATCAGTACTAAGAAAAAAATTATATAAAAAAAGAATAGAGTACATAGAAATCTTTCATTTTATCAGACTTTGTGGAGCTTTTCTTGTTGCTCATTTTGATAAAACAAAATATTTTTGAATTGATTATAAAATGGCGATGTTATGGGCAAAATATGAAAGAAAATGCATTTAACATCGTTCGTTTTGCGAATATCTCTGCACACGAAAATCATAGAATCTTTGATTTTCTCTCCAAAATATGTGCCGTGAATAGATCTATAAAAACTATAAAAAATAAATCTCTACTGGCTTGTTCTAATGGTTTCTTTTATACTCTAAATTAAAAAAAAATGCATAGTACAGCTGCTTCTCAATGTCGAAGACTTTAATATTTTGCATGTATCCTGACTTAAGGAAATGATAGCAGCTTGATTTTTTTTCAAAAGATGCGCCATCAAAAGCTCTTTAAAAAGTTGTATAAACGAACTCTTGTTGGAAAACGAAAAAGTCTTCTAAACATTTTTGTTACGTTTGACTCTTTTCATATAATTTTTCTTAGCACTAATATTTGTTTTTCTTATTGTATTACATTCTGGAAAGTTTTTCAAATTGAACAGATATATAAATGTACTCTCGATCTCTGCTATCAAGACATATGATTGAATTAAATTAATCTTGCGTAGTTTATATATATCGCTCAAAACAAAAACAAGGGGTGCGAGATATTTGACGTCCGCTGTATGTGTATAAATAACAAGAAATTTTTATTATATTTTCTTTTTTAAAATCTTTAAACTTACTTGCTTTTTTCTTGAGAATATTTTTGTTAATTCAAAAGTTTCTATAATAAAGTATTCTTTTACCTATTATTTATATGAGAACCAAATATCATCTTAAAAGACAAAAAAGAATATATATATATAAGTAGTAATCATTTTTCTTTTTTCAAAAAAATCTTTTTTTCTCATTGAAACTAATCTTGTACATTTAATATTCATATTGAATATCAAATATAGTAATGTTCATCAACAGTCGATTCACTTGATCCTGGACTGAAAGTATAATGATCTGGATATAGTTGTTTGTTGCTATGAACCGAAATTCACTATACCAGGCTGTGTGTAATTTACGAACTTGATTATAGTGGACATCTGATAACTATGGTTGAAATAATCATGGAGGAGATTATAAAGATTACTCAGTCACTAAGATTTAAGTTAATCGATCGGTATTGATTAAAAATGACGATCATCGTTTTATTATTTACTGTAATTGGTTTATTGTTCAATACTTTAACAACAAGTAGATACTCTATCAAAAAATTAGAATTTTATAAGTGAATTTGAACATTATATTATGATAAACAAAAATCATATTCTTTTAATCATTTGGTATAATTCTTTGTTTGAGTTCAAACTGTGTCATTATAAAAATTTTTCTGTATGCGTATTAAGATCAGTACCAATCGTAAAAAAATATGCTACGCAAAGACAATAAACAGTTTACATCAGGTATCGTGGACTGTTACGCATATGACCATTCGTCTACTTCTCTTTCAAATAAAGTGTTTTCATATTAATTACAGTGATATTGTAAAGAACAATACGAATTTTGTTTTAATATTTTATTTAAGCGCTATTTATATTCGAAAAAAATCCTATTATATTATTTAAAAAATATGATTTTTGTTTATTATTGTCTCATGTTCACACTCACTTATAAAATTCTAAATTATTCATAAAGCATCTGCTTGTTGATACAACAGTAAACAATAATCTACTCATACTAAATAACTTAACGATGATGGTCATTTTAAACTAGTATTGATCGATTAATTTAAATCATATCGATTAGATGATCCTTATAGTCTTGTCTATGTTTCTTTCAACTATAGTTACCAGATGGTCATTGTGACCATAATTACCATGGCCATATTGACCACAGCTGTTATTTGGTCATTTGTACCGTAATTATCGTGGACATTTTGATCACATTACCAACAGACAGACACAGGCAAATTTAGGTTTCTAGACCCTAGCCCTTCAGACTAAGGCATATTTTAATAAGATTTCATTTATAAATAAAGATAATTAATATTCCCAAATAAAATGATACTTAATCAAAGAAAAAAGATCTTCACATTTTAGAAGAATATTCGCTTGAGTAATTTCCAAAATATAATAATTTATATTGTATTTCAATAATTGAATGTAACTATATTATAATATTTCTATATTTATTTTCTTAATTAAAATAATTCTTTTTTAAAATAGAATTATTTACATATTAATATAAAATAAGGTATGTTAATATTATGATAAAAAATTGACCTATTTACAATTCATTATTTCACATACTCATGAAAAGAGAACAATAAAAATAAAATAGCTGATAAATAATATTCAAACAGATATAATATAAATTTACAGAGAAAATAAAATAATATAAAGAATGACTATTCACAAAAGTTAATCGATACATTAATAAATTTGTCATAAAAATATGTCATTATCAAGTTGTTTAGTAATCTGAATATATTTAATAAAGTATATTCAGATTGCGGATAAAAATAATCTCATCTTATCATGTAATATAATAAAGTTCCTCACTTTTTTTCTCAAGGACAATATATATTGCGTGTATTATTAATTATCCGTTTTTTGCCAAACATCATGACATGAATACCTGCTGAACGCCACTAAATTTTAAATAATTCTATTTATATTTTACTGAAGAAGGAAAATAAGAAACTAGACATTATCTCGATATTATATAGAAAAATCTTCTTGATACTTTAGGACATATTAATCGAAATATGGTTTATGTCAGTATCAATGTAACCTACAGAACATAATTGAATAAAAGCAGACTATAATAATATACTGAAATTCTACACTATAAAATTAACAAGTGCCCTGGAAACAATATTCCATTTTTTTATGCTAGTTTATAGTTATTTCATGTTTTAATTAAAAAAATGATAAAATAGTGTATAAGATACAGCGTGAAAAGCTCTACAATTTATATAAGATCACGTATTTTATAGTTGTATTTTTTTCTAGAAAAAATATAAATTTCTATGCAATCACTATACAAAATTTCGTATTTTTTAATGCAAAAAATGTAACTACAAAATAAATGATCTTATATAAATTGTACAACTTTTTACATTAGATCCAGAGGTGCAGAATCTGCTGTAAAAAGCAAAAATTTCCCCCACCGTTAAAATTATTTTCGAAAAATTTCCCCAGCTAGAAAAATCAAAATACATGGCCTTCTGTGGTTTATATATCTATAAGCAAAGGACATCGAAAGAGAACTACTTAAAACAAATAGCGTGATTTTAAAAAAACAACGCGCTCTATTTATTATCGATTGATTCTGGTAATCTTCGTAATTGTTTTTTTCTCAAATGATTTAGTATAATAGACCCTGGTGATAGCAGTTTCCATGTTTAATATTATTCACTCTTTTTATAAAATAATCAATTTTTATCCTTCTTGTTGTTGAAGTTATTATCTAGTGAGCGTTTGATAAATGCATCAGCGAGATGCAACGAGAGCATTCCAGTGAAGCAGCACTTCATTATCTAACGAATCATGATGTAATGAATGGTTACTATGAATATGTCCTTTTAAAATTGATACTGCTGATTCACATATCGTTTCGCTTCTAATTCTGAGTACCATTAATGAATGAAAGTAGAGAAAGTCATCGATACCGTCGGATAAATCTGTACTTTTACAAAATCTTTTAATAACACAAAAGCAAGAAGCTCATAGGTAGAGACATCACAGCTTGTGTTTTTTTTCAAATGGGAAAAAGTTATTTTTCGAAACGTTTCTAGACTCGAAACTTTTCCAAAATTTCCCCAGATCTAAGAAATTTCCCCCACCGCGCGGTGCCGCACACCGGTAGATTCTGCACCTCTGATTAGATCTTATGGAAGATTCTATTTTTCATAATAAAACGTATTAAACTTTGAAAAATTAAAAACCAAAAGTAAAACATTTATTTTAGATCACTCATTATTATTTTATTCAGAACGTATATTGAAAGTAGAAGAAGAATAACTTTCCTTAATAAACACAAATCAAAGTGTATAAAATACAGCTCATTATGATTTGAGATATTTCAAAAAACATATTGTTCTATATTTTATTATATCAAATAAAAAAAGATTCTTCTGTAAATTGATAATATATCAAAGTTTTAGAACGAAAGATTTTTTATCGATCATATTTCTGAGCATATCTCAATAAAAACTACAAGTTTTTCGATCTTGGATTTATAAAACAATGACAGTATGAACTAAAGAGACAGAATATTGTACAACAGTAGAAGTCTCAAAGAGAAATAATATCTAATATATTTATTTGTTCAAATTGTTTAAGAAAACAAAAGTTGTAATTTACTGATATATTTTAGTATCATTAAAAAAAATCTAATACAAATACTTTGATTAAAAAGAGTCATCAAAACTAATTGATTATAAATAATGTTTGTTACCGTTATAATTAGAGTCAGATATTGCAAAAATACATCTTTAGATGAATTTTTTATCAAAAAAAAATTGTAAGAATTATCTGACTCGGTTTTTTTCTACAGTTAAATGCTATTGAAATACAAGCATATCGTTGTTTTGTAAGGAAGGTTGATATATTTGTAGATATTTTTAATTTTCTTCCCGATAATGAGATGTTGTTTTTTATAGAACTTCAATGCCCAAGTTTTAATTAATTAATTAATTAATTTCAAAATTGTGACGTTCGTTTGTAGTTTACAACTTCAATCATACAAAAAAAGAAATGAAATGACATACCTATATTTATACATGTGTGATAATAAGCTGATTTGTTTTTTAGTTTTGTTATAATAGTGATACGAAACAAGATGGTAAAGTAATAGTCTGGGCTGGAGGTTTAGTTCCGTATCACTATTATAATAGAACAAAAAAACAAACCAGCCTATTATCACGCATGTATAAATATAGCTATGTCATTTCATTTCTTTTGTTGTCTGATTGAAGTTGTAAACTACAAAGGAATGTCAAAATTTTGAAATAAATTAATTAATTAAAATTCAGGCATTGTAAGTTCTATAAAAGACAACATCTCATTATCAGGAAGGGAATTAAAAATGTCTATAAAAAAAGACAAGCATATCAATAGATTTGATCTAAGATAAAAATAAAGTTTAATAATGTAACTTTTTGTATTCTTTAATTAACAGAATAAATATAGAAAAGAAAAAGAATTTCTATCAGAAACGATATATATACAACTTCAAGTCATGTACATTTACAATTTTTTGCATTTGTGTAAGTGACAAGCATCGAAGGACAAAAATATAATAATGTTATTTACTAGTAATCGGAATAATCTAGTAAGAATCATTGTGAATTTTAATAAATAAAATTTTCTTTTCTTTGTCAAACTCATTATTCTGTTAAAGATTAGACAAGATCTTTAACAATGAGATCAAACTGATAAAAAAACATAGAAATTATATAATTTTTTCCTAACAGAAATATTCATTGCTCCTTTAGAGAAGGATCATTTGATTTCTAATAACATAAATTCATCATTTTTCTTAATTTATATAAAATGAGTATGTTCTTTGTATCAATAAATCTATTTACTTATTTATTCTTATCACATAAGGAATTAATTGAAGCAAATATTATATACTTTCCGTTCCATTAGAGTCTTTACTTAAGGTTATTCAAAATTTGATAATATACTCGATGTTATTATGACCGAATATATAGATATAACTTTTAAAATGAAAATTAACATTTCAATATTCATGAATTTTATGGCAATCACTTAAAATCAATTTGCTCTTTACTTTATGATTAAACAGAGCAATTATATAGGAGAAAATATTCTAGTAAAATCATTTCATTTATTTGAGTAAACAAGTTTGAAAGTTATAATAGAATTCACGAGAATAAGATAATTTTGAAAAATAAAACAAATCTTATTTTTTACCTTTAGAATGAAGATATGTAAATAATTCACTTGGAAAATTTTCAATGAATTCTTCACAGGATTAAGAATAGAATTGCTCTACAATATATGAGGAGGTTATAATAATAGTTTTTTTCTACTAAGAAATTATTTAATAAAGAGAAAAAAATCGACTTCCTTTATTGTCAATAAAAGTTTAATGACAAACCAAATGACATTTTTCACGGTCTCAATGCATTTGACAGTCAATAATTAAATTTATCTTGCAGTCATTCATATAATTGACCGACATTTTCATATATAGTACTATCATGTTGAAATTTACGCTTATTAACTTAGTATGAAAATGACTTCATTTCATTGATATAATGTATATAAACATAACAGATCAATGAAGTCAATCGAATTTATATTAATTAACACGGATGAAAGATGTATGTACATGGGACAATTTTTCTGCTACATCATGCAGAATAGATAGAATTTTTATATTCATTTTTTATCCTTCATAGTTTCCTCAAAAAAACAATACTAAGAGAACCTTATCGAGCTGTTCTATGATTACATTATAATGACTTATTGTTCACTATCTGTTGATGTAGTTAATATCATATGTCTTGATTTAAGTTATGTTAAATAAGAACCGATATTTTTCTTGTTGATTTTGTTAGAACTCATTAATAAATCAATTCTTTCTTTACATTTTTTAACCGTTTTATACAGTATATTCTTTGTTTCCGAAATTTCTCTACTCGAATTCTCGTGTTAACGATATCATATTTGACTTAACTAAATAGATCAACAATTCATTTACTTATTACATAGATCGAAATGAGTAAAAAAAAAACGGTGACTTAAAACTCGACGGGACTTGACTTCTATACATACACAAATATTCTAAAATCGTCTCAGAATACATATTTATCAGTAATCATTGGTTATTATTTTGTTTTTATTATGATCTTCAAAGTTTGTTTTCTTCATTACTTATGTCCAAGCTAAAGCTGTCAGATTGTATAAACTTTCTGTTCTATAAGTTACATCCTTCATCTAAATTTTTTGAAAAATCAAATCAGAGAAATTTTTCAGAGCCATGAATAATGATCATTTGTTTTCTCTTTTATGCATAAAAGATATGGTTCTCTATGAAATATTCTATATCTAGAGCTCTCCAATATAAGAACTATTGAAACAGGTACCAGTTACATATTTGACGTAAATACAATTGATGACTGGATGGTGAAAGACGTTAATATCGAGAAGGCATCGGGAGTGCTTCCTTAACACAGGCAGATCGAAAGTTGATAGTAGATGTTGCAAAAGATAGAAATGATTATATTCTCTTTAATTTTAATTGTATATTTGTATCGAAGTATTATGCCGATTTCTTGCCAATGTCAATTGAGTGAAATATTATTTAAAGTATATGACGAATCAAATCTTGTAAGTATGGCTCGATTTAACTTAGTTTCAATTTATGATTCATTATTATATCGCATTATTTAGTTTATTGTAAAGTAAATAAAATTACAGCATGCATTGGTATGTTTTTATCTAATCCTATGCTTAACTTTAGTATCAAGTATTCATGTTGTTTTCGTCCATCAAAATGATTGTATATGTGCATAAAAATATTTTTCTATGGAAGCAATGCTATGATTTCAAATAGCAGACCTAATGAATTTTATACTAAATACATGGGAATAAAATACACAATTACAAAAAGTTTCGAATTTTAGATGCATAACTAGACACTTTCATGGGTATTGAATCATTAAAACGAGAGCTTTCTTCCCTGATTATTTTGACAAAAAAAATTCTAAAACTTGATGAGTAAATAATGACTTTAGGAACAAAATACGCATAAAAATGTTAATCCTGTTATCCGCATTTTGACTCTAATATCGCTAATTATCGATTAAAATTTAAAATCATTTTTTACCAAAACAGTTAACGAAAAGAGCTGTATAAGATCTGAAAGTTTAATTATAAATCTATAATTCGAAACTTGTCATAATACCATAGTTCGCTCTCATATTACAAATGGTTAATTAGACTTGTAACCTAATTTTTCACGAACTTCCATTAGGTATAAAATCTATTAGTTCTGTTATTTGAAATCATAGCATTAATCTCCTTAGAAAAAATATTTTCACGTACTCTGTATATTTTGATTAATAATGCCATCTATCGTATTACTTATAATCTCATTGTAAAGATAAAAATAGTTTTTTATTTATTTTTAATTAAAAATAATCTTTTAAATGTTATTAATATTTTTAAGTAGTATTATTTAATAATCTGTTTCATATCATTTATTATATAAGGCTGAGATGAATCATGTTCTTACATTAGGAATCAATCAAGCAAACGATCGATAAACAAGTACAATAATTAATAAGGTCAAATAAAAACCGAAAACCTATGGATAAACGTAGTCAAAAAGTGAGTGTATAATTTTCTTTTTTTCTTCTATCATTATTAAAAATAACTACAGGAAATATTAATAGAGCATTTTTCGTTGAAAAGGTAGCTTATTTGCTCCATTTGATTATATAAAACAAAAAAATTTGCATTTTTTTTTTAATTTTTATTTTTGAATAAAAATAATTTATTTTTAATATAGAATGGATTCTGATATGAGTGAACAACAACCGGTTAATTTAAATAATAAAAACTTACCAGATATTTGTCCAATAATTAGTGAACATCAATCACCTTCACGTTCACTATTATCGTCTAATTTAGAAGCATCAGATCATCACCAACTACCACCATGGAGTATAAATATAACAGATGATCCTGAATATGCTGAAGTTATTAGACAAGCTGAAAGAGCTATTGAAGGTGGCATATTACCAGCTCGAATACCAGCAGGTTCATCTGGTTCTTATTTTGTTCGAAATCTTGAAGGCGTATGTTTTTTTTGTTTTTTAAATTTTATTAAAATATAATAAAATCTTCATTTACTATAGAAAATTATTGGCGTATTTAAACCAAAAGATGAAGAACCTTATGGCCGTTTGAATCCAAAATGGACTAAATGGTTTGTTTATTTTCTATAAAAATTCAATCTATAGAATTTATTATAAATTCTAGGCTTCAAAAAACTCTATGTCCTTGTTGCTTTGGTCGAGGTTGCTTAGTTCCTAATCAAGGCTATTTATCCGAAGCTGGTGCTAGCATAATAGATAGAAAACTTCGTCTAAATATAGTTCCTAAAACACGAGCTGTACGTTTAGCTTCTAATTCATTTAATTATCCAGCATATCAACGTCATTTAATCTCAGCAACACGTGAAATAAATGAAAGTTTAGGTCGACATATGCATGGTAGACGAGTATTTCAACCAAAAGGATTACATCCAAAGGTAATAAAAAGAAAAGAGATTTGAAAAATAAAACACACAATAAATATTTATTTAAGCTTGGTTCATTTCAATTATTTGTTGAAAAATATGTTGATGCAGAAATTTTTCTTAAGCAATTAGAACAGAATACTTTACCAGAAGAACTTGTGAATAAATTTCAAAAACAATTTGAAAGACTTGTTGTATTAGATTATATTATCCGAAATACAGGTAATTTTATTTATAAATAATAATAAAAAATTCTTATTATTATCATACATATATACAATGGTACTCAAAATTGATCATAGATCTTACGTAAAATTAGATCAGTTTTACTTTGGATATATAAAACTTTTAATAGATAAATTCTGACAATGGAGCTATATTTTTTGGGGAAAATTGCAACTGGATATTTTGAATTCATTTTTAGACATTAAAGTAATAAAATCATGTGCTAGGTGTATGATTAATTTCGACCGACAACTTATTTATATGTTTTTATTTTTCTATTTCGTTAACCTTGACAGTAAAGAATGATAATATGCTTGAATAGATGTATTACAAATACAAATAATAAATAAATTTGATAAATTTTTTTTTTAATTTCTGTATTTTGTTTTGAATATAGATCGTAATAATGGTAATTGGTTGGTGAAATATCAAGTTAAACCAAACAACGAACGAGATAGGGTAAGTAAATAGATGATTGTCAGATTTCCACATATATTTTATATGTTGGACGACATTAGAAAGTTTTCTGATTCTTTTCTTTTCCTACTTTCATCTGTGTTGCTTCAGCTTCTTCATTCACTTTCCAGTCCACAGCTTCGATCAGAACAACAGGTAATAAAGAATATTAGTTGTATATCTAAATTTAATTAACATAATAACATTGATTTTTTTTCTAACTAATAATGACAAGAACTAATAGATTTTTGTTTTTATAACTTTATATTATCTAGGCTGATAGTGCTAATGGAGGTGAACAAACAACCAATGGTGCTACAACGACTTCAAATGATGAAAATATAACATCAAATGATATTCAAATAGCTGCTATTGATAATGGTCTTGCATTTCCTTTTAAACATCCAGATGAATGGCGTGCTTATCCATTCCATTGGGCTTGGTTACGACAAGCTAAAATTCCATTTTCTGATGAAATTAAATCTCTTGTTTTACCATTTTTATCTGATATGAATTTTGTTCAACATGAATTATGTGATGAAATTCAACGTTTATTTGCTCAAGATAGAAATTATGATCGTCGAATAGTAGAAAGGCAATTATCTGTGATGCGTGGACAAATATTAAATTTAGTTCAAGCTATGCGTGATGGTAAATCACCATTTCAATTAGTACAAATGCCAGGTGTTATTGTTGAACGTTTACATGCTGGTGCTACACCTGGAAATAAACAATTTAAACAACAATTTAACGATCGTTATCCACTATTTTCTTGGTTTTAAATTTTAAACAAAAATAAAACAATAGACATATTTTGTTCACTAAGAAAATGTGTATTTCTGTGATTTATTTTTCTCATGATATTTAAGTGCTTTCGCAAAAGCTTTGATTTTTTTTTGATAGCTTAAAAATCTAAAATTTATTTATTATTTTTGTGAAAAAAACAATAAAAGCTTATTTATATGTTCCATAATGAAAAGAAGAAGTTTGAAGAAAGATATTCATCATAGATTGTGACAAATGAAAATGTTATAATTAAAGGTTTTTTTTATAGGATTTTATATTTAATTAATTGTTGATATTTCTGATGTATGTTAATATATTTTTTAATAGTAAAATAAAATATTTTTGATTAATAAAGGTTTGATTATTTTAATATCTTTATCCATAATCTTGAATTTAGTTTAATGCTAGCATTTCTTTTTAATTTGATGTCCAATTTCAAGAATTTATCAAATGAATTGATATCCTGGCATTGATCAAATCTGAAAATTTTTAGCATATAAAAAGTCAGCTCAATTTTACTGAGAAGTACTCGAGAGAATATTTCGAAAATATGACCTATGTAAAGTTAGATCTTTTAAGGTAAAAAAAATATACGAATTCGAAACCATTTTTGTGAGTTGTATCGACTAATATATTATTGCAAAAAAAACAAAATTTTCGTGAAAAATTGACCTGTAGTACCAGACAATTTTCTTTTTTAAAAATCTCACCCTTTGGTACCCTACAGGTCAATTTTGACGAACATTTTTTTTCTTTGAAATAATATGTTAGTCGATACAGGTCGCAAGGATGATCTCGAATGACATAAACATTTCGCTATAAAATTGTGTTATAATCATGAAAACTGATAAAAATCTCTGATTTTCATGAATAAATTATCAAGAACCAACAGATTCGAGACTAATGTGAGGTATTTTTCGTTTGGAAGATTAACTAGTTTTTAGACTATTTTGTAGAGGAAAAATACTTCATACTGTTATCTCAAATACAGCTTGGACTACTTTGAAATGATGAAATGGTAATTGATGTACTGAAAAAGACTGATGGGTTTTAAACTAAAAAAATGAGCGATTCTGTATAGTATTTGTCATATAACTCTAGATTAATTCAATAAAACTCAGCATATAAATAGCACCTTTTATTTAACTTTTTAGTGCTCCCTCATAAAATGAGCTGACTTTGCATTCGCTCAATCAAATGAGCCAAAAATTTAGATTCAAAGATTTTAGATAATGCTAAACAAGATGAAAATATTAAATAAAAAAATTTAAATTTGATCAGCGTCGTGAATTCTCGATCTTCTCAAAAACGCTCTCTTAAATATGAGTCCTTTTTCTTTATATGATAGTTTTTATTCCTTTTTTGAAACACATAATTCTTTAGCGATTCTTTCCAGTACGATTCAACCATATCTAACATTTACAATCATAGTACATTAATCCTATTTATCTCATATATTATGGCTTGTAGCTCATTGAAATGGAAGATGAATAATAAGTACAAAATATACTGATGAAATGGAAAACATTCGTCCGATTGTACTTAAAATTTTTTTCACTATTTATTGCTGAATTAATACATTTATAATAATGACGACGAAAAATGTAATAATAAAAAGACAAGAATATACTAAAAACTAAGAAATTTTTTTTTTGAAATAATGAATATATTCAAGAATGTCCTTGACAAAAACTCCTTCGTATAAAATGTCCCCGAGAAATAGTCCTCAGAAAAAAAATGTCTTTTTGGTGGATGATGATCAATATTTAATGAAAACATTTATGGTAATATTTAATTCAGAATAACGTTTAAAATTTTCTTGTATTAATCATTTGGCACAAACAAAGAACGTTCTTCCAATGTAGTTGTATTGTTATTAAATTAATCATATAATTCATTGGTTCGATCTTGAACAAGAATTGTTAACAATCGTTCCGTATGAGGACATATTCTACGGTTTATTTGGATGATCAAACTATGGACAGTATTGACTTCTTTTCAAATTCCATTAATACTTAAACTATAATGCCATCTATGTCGAGGACTGATCACGGATCTTTTTTTTGGAACTTTTACCCTATAAAGATTCTCCAGTTTTATTAAGAAACCGTCACCGTCACTTTCAACCTCATTCTCATAACCAAGATCTAGCCTCACCATCAACAATACATCCTAATCCTTATCCACGCCCACATTCCAATAACTTTATCGTGAACATTTTCCCATCATTCTCTACCCTCAATTCACAAGAAGGTATTTTCTAATCTAG
>JAJEKB010019576.1:0-65080 GCA_022393335.1 Macrotrachela quadricornifera
TTGAGCTGGTGACGTTGTTGTTTGCACTGGTGATGTTATTGTTTGTCCTAATGTTGTTGTTTGAGCTGGTGTTGCTGTTGCTGTTGTTGTTTGAGCTGGTGTTGCTGTTGTTTGCACTGGTGTTGTTGTTATTGTTTGCCCTGATGATGTTGTTGTGGGAGGTTGTGTAGTTTCTAAATGTTTTATCAGAAAGTAAATATTTTTCAAAAATAAGTTATTCGAGAAGAATGAACCTGGTTTGGTTGTTGAGGCTGCAGGACATGGTTGATTATCAATGATATCAAACCTTTGAATACGTCGATTGAAGGTGTCACATACATACAGATTTCCTTCATTATCAAAGTCCAAATTACGTGGTGTATAAAATTGATTGGCGGCCGAGCCCGCAGCTGTGTTTAAATAGTGTCAGATAGACTTTAATTGTAATTATTTAGTTTATTTTTCACAATAACAAAGCTTCTCAATGAACATAATTGTCACTCTTGACTTTACTTAGGCTTTAGAATTTTGACTACTTTTCAAGTGACTTTTTTTCGTGTCTTTTTAGTAAGTTAAAAGAAAGCAACTATCGGTTATATGACAAAAACTACACTTATTTGGTAGACAATTCTAGGATTCCAATTCTTACGTAACTTCCTTCTAGTCAGCAAGACTGAGGTCGATAAAAAAAATATACGCACCTAATCCTCCAGCAATGGTCTCGCCTTGTGATGCATTGACTAGCCATCTTTGTATACGGTTGTTGTATGCATCAGCCACGTAAACAGTTTCAGTTTCGTCATCGACTAACACGGTATATGGATTATATAACAACGTAGCATTGTTGCCTCCCACACCAAGGCTCGATCCAGCTACAGTAACACCTATTTTTGCATCTTTTGCCCATTTTTGAATTCGATTATTCAATGTATCAGCAACATATATAGAACCATCGATTTGATTGATATACATGTTGTATGGTCCATTGAGAGATAGGATTGCCGGTTCTGATCCGTTAATTTTGCCAGCAACGACTGTCGTAGAATTTGTTATAGGTGACCATTTCAGCACACGATTGTTACTGTATTCAAGCATGTAGACATTTTTCTCTTTGTCAACGGATACACCGGTACAAAATAAACATCCATCTCCTACTCGGATAGCTGATGATGATCCATAGAGCAATTTTTCGACTTGATTAGCACGTGCCAGTGCAGCATAAATTGTTGGTCCGTCTTTGTCATCATCAATATAGATTCTGAAAGGATTGCCATGCGTCGATACAACAACATCACTCACATTCGCTGATTGATTAACCGGAAATTTTCGGGTCTGATTAGAACGTTGATCACCGAAATATAACATATTTGTTGGTTTATGAATAAAAATGGTGTCAGGTTGAAAAATTCGACCACTGATGGGGACTAACATTTGCTCATTGACTACTGTAGTGCCTGTTGTGTTCCATTTTGCACAGGGACTCAGTTTCACCGATACGATGAACGATGAGCAGCATAGGATGACAACTTCAATATGTACTACATAGTTTATTTCATTTTTCTCATAATTAAACTTACGAATATTGATGACAAATATATGCATCAGTAAGAATTATCGACGAGATTCGAGACAGAAAATATCAAAGTGCACATATACAGAATAATCTAAAATCTTTTAAATAATGATTAAGCCTGATAGAGAAGAATTATTTATATATATGGATATGTCCACCAGAAGTCGCCAACCGTTCCGGCGACTTTCTTCAAATTTGATGAAACTTTTACAACTAACAGAGCTTGTTATTCTGATCATTTTGGTATAAGATAGTTGCATATTTTGACCCCATCTTTCCTCCAAAAAATGCAAAATACTTTTCTATGCTTCGGTCATTTTTTCGAAAAAACTGAGTTTTGGTTTCCAGAAAACTTGAAATTTCTCAATGAAGACTCGTTCAAATTAAAAATCCAACGTGATATTCAGAATCCTCATGTTAAGCTGAACCAGGATATCAAAAAAATTTTTTTTTTTTTCTTTGGGTGTAATGGGTGAAATCAAGTCCTACACCGTATTTTCAACAAACAGTAAGAAAAGTTGAAAAAACGGAAATTTCTGAACTGGTAGTTTCGTAAGCCTACTGATAATGCACAACGTGCACTAATTTTTTTCCCGCCCGTCCAAAGCCTTGGGTGGAATAAATACTAAGAATGTTAAAAATCACCCTTTTTGTAGCCAATTTCAACAAATACATATTTTTAACCAAATTCAATCGTTTAAAAATGTCTTAAAGCTTTATCACGATGAACTGCCATTCATATAATCAACTAGTTGATTATATGAATGGCAGTTCATTGTGATAAAGCTTTAAGACACTTTAAACGATTAAATTTGGTTAAAAATATGTATTTATTGAAATTGGCTACCAAAAGGGTGGTTTTTAACATTCTTAGTATTTATTCCACCCAAGGCTTTCGACGGGCGGGAAAAAAATTAGCGCACGTTGTGCACCATCAGTAGACCTACTAAACTACCAGTTCAGAAATTTCCGTTCTTCCAACTTTTCTTACTGTTTGTTGAAAATACGGTGTAGGACTTGATTTCACCCAATATACCCAAAGAAAATTAAAAAAAAAAAAAATTTTTTTTATATCCTGGTTCAGCTTAACATGAGGATTCAGAATATCACCTTGGATTTTTAATTTGAACGAGTCTTCATTGAGAAATTTCAAGTTTTCTGGAAACCAAAACTCAGTTTTTTCGAAAAAATGACCAAAGCATAGGAAAGTACTTTGCATTTTTTGAAGGAAAGATGGGGTCAAAATATGGAACTATCTTATACCAAAATGATCAGAATAACAAGCTCTGTTAGCTGTAAAAGTTTCATCAAATTTGAAGAAAGTCGCCAGAACGGCTGGCGACTTCTGGTGGACGCACCCATGTACATTATATATACAATAGATAAAGAGGAGAGATACGGAAATATTTACTTATTTTTATGCAGTTTTGAAGCGTTGATACGAAGTAGAAAATGTGAATATGTTAAATAGTTTATGGACAGATGAAGTGCAGTACAGAAACAGATGTCGAGAATAAACAACTCCAACTAATGAGAATATAGTTTCACTTCAGATGAAAGAAACATAACATGATCAAATGTTTAGAAAGTAAAACATCAGCTCTTTTCTTTTCTTTATGTATAGTGTTTTGTCTGTTTTTTATATCTCCTGTTCATGAATGTATATTTATCGTTGAATATATATCCACAAGGACATATTTAAAACTAAATTGAGATAATGCTGAAACTATCCTGGATTCCGACTCTATCGAAGAAGATTCGAAAATAGTTAAGCACATGAAGAACGTACGAAAATAAAGAGCTGAAGCAACCAATACAACCAGCTCATCGAGTAATGCTGCAGCTAGACCAACAACCACAACAATGATTCTAACTATAGCAAAACAACAACGTAAATCAAAAGAGACCTAGTTGACGAAAAGAATGCATTCACCAAACGGCTCTTTAGATGTCTCGAAAAACGACAATAAAAACCTTAAAACAAGCAACAAAAACGATGGTTAGTGTTTGCCATATCAACTTCAACTCGATCACCAGGCATAAAGATGATCTTCTAGCTAGTTTTTCTAAATACGACATCATCTCTGTTAATGAAATGAGTCTAACGAATGAACTCAAGTTCTGTGTGATGAGTTACAACATTTTCAGAGATGATTGAGTAGAGAAACTTGGCGAGGGTATCTTATTAGCAGTGAAATAACACATTAAATATCGAGAAATACTTAATAAAACATAACAGAAGAGCGAAATAATTGCAGCTGAAGTTGATACACAATTATTCAAAACAATATTGATAGCTCTCATCTATGTGCCACCAACAGCAAAGATGGAGTACAATATCTTCCAACAATTGTATAGGATCAACAACAACTGTATTATTTTAGGTGATTTTAACGCAACACTACATCACATGGGGACAGCCATGGCCAAGGCAAGAGGAAGACAGCTGCAAGAATTATTTAAAGAAGGCTTTTTTGAAGGTGTCGATGATGATATTCAAACATTTGAATAGAATGACTATAAAGCTAAGCTCGACTGGCTTTTAGGTAGTCAGTCACTTCTATGTTTCATTTCAAATGTTGAAACACATCCACTAGTAGCTACATTACGCGGTCACAAACCATAAACCTTCGAAATCTCTATTATAGCTCAACCAAAACTGCTATGTTCAAGAATGTTATCTAATTTTAAAACAGCTAAATAGGCAAAATTGAGAAGCAAAGTAATTCAATGACTGATGCTGTGGAATAATGATCGTCGTTCAAATTCAGCACTAGATGTAGAAGAATATACGTCGTTTCTTACTAATTCTATATTAGTAGTAACATAAGACGCTATTCCACTGTCCACATAAACGGATACCAGACTTATAATAAGTGAAGCAACGAACAGCTTGATCACACAAAAACATCATGCTTATCGGCAGTGGAAGAAGACTGGAGAATATTTATATAAACATCAATATTACACGTAAGCGAAGTTAGCCAAACATTCGAGTAAAATTAGCTTATATTCGTCTATAAACAGTTCCAAGATATTCCATTGCATTCCAAAGTAACACTCAACGAGCTCTAACCACTGGTGGAACCAAATTCTGGATAGCGCAAAAACATATCCTGAACAATCTCAAATTACTTATTTAGCATTATTGAAATTATCGTAAACTGTTATAGTGCGCGTCTAGAAAGTGTTCCAAATGGTAGACAGGACTGTAGATAGAACTGAATGAAGTCTATCTATAAAATCATTCAGATTCGGTACAATGAGCGCGATTATGAGAAATATTCAATATGAAACTGGTGTGTTGTATAGAAATCATGTGATTTTGTGTACATCTCTGTCATCAGTTTCATAACTGATTTGTCAGAGTGGCAAAAAAAACAGTTCTGCTACTCATCGACGTTTCATTGGTATATCTCATGGTTCTTTATGGAAGGAAGTAGGAACACATGTTCGAAATATATATTAAGTCATTCTACTTTTTGTAGGTATGATAAATAAATTTTCTGTATTACTAAGGATGAAACGATCACAAGAACATTTTGCACAGATTGCGTTGTATTTTCAAAAAATAGTTTTAGTCAATAAATAGCATCTAATCTGAGCAGAAGAATAAGGAAATCTTTATATTTGACATAGTATAGAAAGAGAAGAAGCAAAACTAACTTTTCAGTGCGTATACAGCTGTTTCGGCTACAAAACGTGATTCACTAATTTGTTTGACACCTACAAGATTATTGTATAACGATAAACGACTCAATAAGTCCATAATAATTATTATGAAATGATCAGCTTCATGATTTGTTGGTGCACGTAGCTTATATCTACGCAAAAAACTAGCAGAACTTTTCGCTGATTGAGAATAAGAAAACTACGAATATAGAGTAAAATTGGAAAGACCTAATCGACTTACGTCTTAATTTTTTTCACTAAAAAACAATTTCTCTTGTTTTTTGATTAATAAAATATGATCTTATCGGAAAGTTCTCGAATATTCCATACGTTACTTACCTTCCATCTTTGGAAAATTAATAGACCAAATATGCTAGATTAAAAGAATAACGTGTTATATCACTGAAAATATGTACTAATAGTTACCTTATCTATTCTATATACGTTACTTGAGTGCATATAGTTACAAATAAAATCACATTTATAATCATTCGAGTAAACGATATCTTAAAACACAACTCGTAAATCAAGTCATATTATTCATCTTACAGAGAGCTTTGAATGAACTGTGTTACGAAGACTACACACTTCAATCTTAAGGCGTTACAAACATCATGCAACTGTCAACTGAATCGGTTGATAAAGCTTGACGAGTTATACTTGAAGCTCTTTTCGAACACTTTGAGGTGAATTCGGCCTGGAATTATCACTAATTTCATAGCAAGATATCAGTATATCAAGATTATCCGGGACACGTTTCAAACTTTTGAGTTTCTGATTTCATCAATCGATAGAGCTCGTCGAATCGTACTTTGGAATGCAATGGAATAGTTTGGAACTAATCTTGGACGAATTCTACCTAATTTTACTCGAATCGTTGACTAACTTCACTTGCGTGCTGATGAACTCTTTTATAAGGGTATATGAGCATTATATATCTCCCAAAAAGGGTTTATAAGGTATTCATATGCATAAAAAGAGTTTAGTAGAAAGTTTATGACGTAATGATATACTCAAAAAGGATTTATGAAAAGGTTTATTAGATGTTCGTATATCCAGAAAGAGTTTAGGAAAGGATTTATGAAAGTATTCATATATTAATTATAAGCATCTCCTAAGTGGTTTTCTAGATTCTTTCGGAATATGTAAATCTCTCTCAAATATTTACTTTTCGATGCCACTAATCTGAAATAAAAACAACAAAAATTAATTTAGTTAATTACAGCACTTGCGTATTGTTGATACCAGCGATATAAAGTAGAAAATAAAAAAATAGTTTACTTTATTATAATACTTGCCTGTTGTTGCTGCCAATACTTTTAAAATAAAAGATAAAAAATAATTTGTTTTAAAATAATACTTCCCTGCTGTTGCCTTTACTTTAAAAGAAAAAATAAAAAATAATTTAGTTTATTAGATTACCTAGATGTTGTTGCTACCAATGATTTTGAAGTGAAAGATAAAAAATAATTTGTTTTAATAGAATATTTTCCTGTTCATGCGTTTACTTTAAAATAAAATAAAATAAGTTAGTTTAATATATTACCTAGTTGTTGATGATACCAATGATTGTAAGATAAATGATAAAAAAAATCATGTTTTAAAATAATACTTACCTACTGTTGCTTTTACTTTAAAATAAAGAATAAAGACTAATTTATTTTATTATAATAGTTAGATACTGTTAGTGTCAATAATTGTAAAAGAAAAAATAAAAAATCGTTTGTTTTAAAGCAATCTGCCAACGACAAAATTAACTATACACTTGAGTTTTTATCTAAACATAAAGCATGTAGGTCGAAGAAATCTTCTTGAATATATATGAATAGTACAATATTTTTTTCCTCGATGATTTCATCGAAAATGTATAAACTAACTGAAGAACAACGCTGGCATATCATATGTGAGTGGAAAAAAGGCTCGATAAATATCTCAGAAACAGCACGTTTTCTCAAATGTACCCGTGCTACAATATGCGATGTCGTTGATTATTATCGTCGTCACAATGATGAGATGGTTTATCATTAAATGTTATTCAAGCTTGTATTAAAAAGACTCATAAAACATATCAACACTTTGTATCTTCATATTAGTTTTTTATTTGTATTGTGAGCATCTATACTTGTACTATTCATATATATCCAAGAAGATTTCTTTTAATTACGAGCTTTATATTTTAGATAAAAACTCAAGTGTATAGTTAATTTTGTCGTTGGTAGAATACTTATCTGCTGTTGCCTTTACTTTAAAATAAAAATAAAAAATAATTTGGTTTATTAGATTACCTAGGTGTTGTTGGCACCGATGATTTTAAAAGAAAACATAAAAAATCATTTCTTTTAAAACAATACTTACCTGTTCATGTCATTAGGCTAAAATGAAAAAAACTAATTTATTTTATTATAATAGTTAAATGCTGTTGGTGTCAATAATTTTCAAAGAAAAAATAAAAAATAATTTAGTTTATTAGGTTACCTAGGTGTTGTTGTTACCAATGATTTTAAAGTGAAAGATAAAAAATAATTTGTTTTAATAGAATACTTTCCTGTTCATGCGTTTACTTCAAAATAAAATAAAATAAGTTAGTTTAATATATTACATAGTTGTTGTTGGTACCAATGATTGTAAGATAAATGATAAAAAATCATTTGTTTTAAAATAATACGTACATGTTGATGCCATTAGTCTAAAATAAAAAAGTAAAGATTAACTTGATTTATTATACTACTTACCTGTTGTTAATGTCAATAATTTTAAAATAAAAGACAAGAAATGATTTGTTTCAAAATAATATCTTACCTATTGATGCTATTAGTTTAAAATAAAAATAAATAATAAATTTAATTTATTATAACACTTAATTAATTTTGATGCTACTAATTTAATGTAAGAGATAAAAAGTAATTTATTTTAAAATATTAGTTATCCGTTATTACCATTACTCTAAAAAGACAGAAAAATTATTTTTATTTATTACAATACTGACCTGTTGTTAGTGGCAGAAATGTAGAACAGAAAATAAAAGAAAATAAAAATTAATTCAACTCATTAAAATACCTACGGTTTGATAGTGCTAATAATCTTAAATAAAATATAAAAGATAGTTTAATTAACTCAGCTGAGATAAAAACAATTTGAATTTAGTCTATCTAAAGTGAATGAATACTGTATGAAACTTAATTGTGTTGAGTTGGATGTTTTTTTTATTTATGTCGACTCAATGATTTGAGATTACTGTTTCTTATATATATGTCGGAGGATAGATTAAAATTTAGAACAATTTAAAATTGTTCTAGTACAGATCAAAATATCATTCTGAACTAGGACAAAATTAAATTTTGATTTTTACTAGGATAAATTAAAATATTTCAAACTGAACTAGTTCAAATTAAAATTCAAGTTTCAACTAGGACAGGATTGAATTTTGATCTGTACTATTCAAAGCGGACAAGTACAGATTAAAATTTTGATTCGAACTAGGACAGATTAAAATATTGGAAGAATAAATAGAAAATCTCAAAATGTTTCACTTTTGTATCAGAATCAGCGTTAAATTGATTTTGAAAAAGAAACATTTTCTATAGACTAAAAATCCTTAGCGATAAATGGAACATGTAGTAATACATATCTTTTACATGTTCAAACGCCTTTGAAGTGGGATTTCGGTATGTTCACCCTTTCATCAATATTTTTTGTGCGTTTTTGCAAGTAACGTCTAGTGAGATTGTAACAACAAATCAGATAGCTGTTTAAAAGTGGTGAGTCGATTCCACTTTCTATAAATATTGATGAGGGCTGAATAAAATTAATAAGTTTCGTGGAGTGCAGTTCATCCATGTCAAAAAGAACTATACCCACCACAAATCAATATACGGTTAGTGTGACTGCACTTATTCTAAAAGCTATTTAATTATTCGTTGAGTTCTAGTTACATTATTGCATTCATTGCGAGTAGTTGTGTTGTCCACAGAGGTAAACAGTCCTCTCCTTCCAGCATTTTTATCTGTCCTAGTTCGAATCAAAATTTTAATCTGCACTTATCTGCTTTGAATAGTACAGATCAAAATTTAATCCTATCCTGGCTGAAACTTGAATTTTAACTTGAACTACTATCGGAAATTTTAAAGAAAGCAGGTTGCAAGGGGGAACAAACTGATTTCAAATGCCGAAATCATTTTGAAATCATTTTGAAATCAATGAAATCACATGAAATCAATTCGTTCGACTTAGTTCGAAATCATGTGAAATCAGCTGAAATCACGAAATCAGTTTGTTCCCCCTTGGTAGGTTGAAGAAAAGTTTATAACTCATCAATGGAAAGTGATGGTGACCTGCGGGTTTCACCGTTCAATAGACGACAGTCGAGGGTACACGCCCATGTGGGAAAGTGAACTTCTCAGGTACTTTTTTAGCCCGTCTTTGGACTACGAAATTAAGGGCATATTGACGGATACTTGAGAGGGCATTTTTTTCGTCGGGTATGCACTCTGATATGCCCTCTTCAAATTGGTATCTATGCAATTACTAGATTTCGCTTCATTGAAAGACCCCGACGTCTTTTATGAGAGAAGTTTCATGTAGCATATTTTTCGTTGACAAACAAAAAATACTCCTAATATAGGTTTTCGATTATGTTAATCAGCATGAAAGAGTTTACTTGAATATTGAATTGTAGTTTCATATAGAGCTCATGAACACAGACATAAGAAAATACTTATTTTTGAGTTGCTTTGATAAGGAAAATCTGCATTCGTTATGATCTACTTGATCCTATCGTCTTTTTAATTAGTCTTTTAAACAACAGAGCTTCTATTAATTGCTCCGTATATAAACCAAACTTTGAAAAAAGTACAAACACAAAAAGAACTATTGTTCCACATTTTCCTCACTGTTATCAGAATTCGTTTGTTCGCTGTCAGATTGTAAATGTGGTTCGATTTCTTCTTCCATTATTTCATCTGCTGTTTTATACATCTCTTCGATTTTGTAGACATGATGAGAATATGAACTTGCGAGTTTATCATTCATTGCTATCATAAACTGTTCAATTAGTTGTTTCACATCATCTTGACGAAATGTGGTATTTTGATCACGAACAAACTGTTTAAGATTATTCCATGAGAGTTCAATTGGATTAAGACTACAGTGTAGTGTTGGAAGACCACTAATTTCTACATCGTATTTCTTTGCGATACGATCACTCCATTTAATAAAATAAGGAAGAAAAGCAAGGTTCGAAAAACTCAAAATAATGTTTAAAAAAATTGCTTACCATATATTCCTTACGTGGACAGTTTGTACATACAAGCTGTACTAATTGAGCTTTAACAAATTTTTCTGGAAAATGAATTTTTCAATTTTGAAGTCATTTTTGAATTTCTCCTTTTGTTGAAGAACGCTTTGGAATAATTGATTCTTCCGTAAATTTGTTGTGCCATGTTGCGTTGTCCAAGCGAATAGTAATTCTTTCTTTTTCACCTGTGCAAAAAGTGTTGGATATCATTCATTGAAAATTCGACTCAGAATATGTAACTCACCAATCTCTTCACTCAATATTGCACAAGTTGAATCTAACCACGAAAGAAAATGCGTTGAATCCATATTATGCTCTTCAGTACAAGACCAAATATCACCTGATGGAATATGATAACCTTTAACGCTTATAAGCGCAGACACCGCTAGACAAGATCCTATAAATGAGAAAAGTAATGATATGTAAGAGAATGATTTATGAGTGACGACATAACTTACCTCTTCCTCTACCTTTTTTGATTTCTCCTTTGCCTTCCAAAGTCCAAATTATTCCTTTGACCTCTCGAAGATTCAATCATGTTTCATTGTGATAATACAAATGAACTTTTCCTTTTCTTATTTCTTCAAGCGCTTGAAAATATTTTGCTCTTGCTGCTACAAAAGCTTACGAGTCTAATGGACTTTTTATTGTTGATGTTCATTGATAAATGAAGCCAAGCTAAGAAATAGAAAAAACCGTTTGATGTTTTCTCTTCCTTCTTGCATACGTCAGAACAAGTACTTCACTTACACTTTTCATTGTTTTGTGTAACGTACTTGCAGAACGAATAGGAAAATCTTCATATTGCTCTTTCAGTCTTTTTAATAGTTTATCAGAAGTTGGATATACTTTTTCTTGAATTAATTTATGAAGTTCAACTCTAATTACATATTTCCCTTGTTCCGACAGAATGATCTTTCGATGTCCAGAATGCACTAAAAGAACAATTGATTTTATTACTGTTTAAATAATGGAATAAATCTTTTACTTTTCTTTTGAGGAGACAATGCTTGAGGGATAGGAAGATTGATTTTATTTGATGAAGAAGCAGCCGAAGTAGTATGTCGACGACAAAGAATTTTTGTTGATGGATTAGATCCTGAAAATTGACGACCTTTTTGGACCTTGACAATGAGATAGTGCGACTACGAAGATCTCTAACAATTACATCTATTTCACCTTGTTCTTTTATTTCGTGCTGCTGTTGTTGATTTATACCTTTCTCTCTTAATTGGTGTAATTCCTGCTTTAATCTGTGGACGGATCTTTCAGAAATATTTAACATCTTGGTAAGACGACCGGTTACATTGTAGAGAGAAATTACTGGACCATTTTTTTTTATTTTCAACAAAATTAATAATATGAAACATTAATTGTTTCACTTCCTGAGAAAACTCATAACCTTTCGGCATCATGAACAAAGAGTTTATCTAAAACAGAAAAATATATTATTATGTCGTGTAATATAATTAACGTAAATCGTGTTTAAAATTACAGAAATTTACTAACGTACTAAGTAATAAATGAAGTTGATACAATGAAGATAGAAGAGCACAATGTACATACTTTTGCATATGAAAAATGCGGGCTTTATATACGTGGCGCAACGATCTAGGCAAAGAGATAGATACACATAGAATATCATCATAGATGTTATCTAAACAAAGAGATCCAAGTATAGATATAGATGCGCATGTGATATCATTAGAGATAATATTTAAACAGGAAGATCTAGGTAAAACATAAAAGAAATTACATCTAAAGAGATATCATGGTACCTGGAAATAGCTAGATGAAAAAAAGACTTTTATCGAGGTTAAAAATAAGTATAACGAACTAAAGAAAAATAACATAACAATATACAGGGTGTCCCAAAAGTCACATACCAAAAAAAAGTTTGAATATTTCCCTTACGGCTCGAGCAAACGAGCTGATTTTTTTATCAACGATAGAGGCATATTCAAAGTTTATATCCATAAAGACATGTGTAGAGAGAGTCTTTGTTAAGTATCGTTATTGATTTGAACAAAAAAATTTTACTTTTTCACAGATAGGAACAGGGTGCGCCAAAAATTACCTTACCAAGAAAAAAATTGAATATTTCTGCTATAGCTCATCCAAACAAACTGATTTTTTTACCCATAATAGCGACATGTTGACAATTTAAACCCATACGGGCAAGGTTCGAGAAAACCTTTATTATGTACTATGAATGACTTCAATAAAATATGTTTAATTTATCACAGATAAAAGAAAAACCCAATATACTTAACAAAGAATTTCTCTAGACATGTCTTTATGAATCTGAAGCTTGAACATGCCTCTATTATTGATAAAAGAATCAGTCCGTTTGCTCGAGCCGTAATAGAGATAATCGGTTTTTTCTCAATTGTGTAATTTTTGGGCAACCTTGAAAAGCCATTTTATTGAAAAAAAATTGAATATCTCCTTTACAGTTTAAGCAAACGAGCTGATTTTTTTACCAATGATAGAAGAATGTCCAAGCTTCATATTCATAAAGACATGCCTAGAGAGATATTTTGTTAAGTATATTGTTTTTTCTTTCTATCTGTGAAAAAGTAAAGTTTTTTTGTTCAAACCAATAACGATACTTAACAAAGAGTCTCTCTAGGCATGTCTCTATGGATATAAACTTTGAACATGCCTCTATCGTTGATAAAAAAATCAGCTCGTTTGCTCGAGCCGTAAGGGAGATATTCAAATTTTTTTTTGGTATGTGACTTTTAGGACACCCTGTAGAAAAAATCATGAAGACTGTCTCAGAGAACTTTTCCTTGAACACGTATCTCATTATTTTAGGTGTTCTATCTGTAATGAAAATTTCAATTCGATCGAGCTTGTCGTTTTTGAGATCCAGAAATGGTCAAAAAAGAGGAGAGTGTATCCTTAGTCCTCTCACCCTCACCACCACCTAGGGAGGTAGGGGTAAAGGGGAAAGGCTTTGCTCAGTGGTGTATACATATACTGAATTCAAGAACTCCTTAGTTTCCTTAGCCCCTTATTTCAGTTTGAAATTAAACACTTTTTTTCGGTTAAAATTTAGATTGAAATTAAATAGCTCACTGTATGTATGATGAATGGAAATATCACAATAACTTAAACTTAAATGATCTAATGAAAAATGGTACCAAGTGATGAAAAATACTAAAACAATAAATAAATGAGTTTTCCTACCTGTATTTGCTCATTTCATTGGTCGATGGCAATATAAAAGCCATTTATTTTTTCACAAATTCCAACTAATTATTTTTTATCACATTATAAATTCGACTTACCTCTCTACTTATCCAAAAATACAGAAAACAGCAATGAAAAATTACGATAAATAGTATACGGATTTTCGCAATTTTTACCGTAGTGGTATGTGCAATAAGTGTATCTACATTTATTGAAGATGTGTTGAGTACACGACCGACATCCGATATTTTTTGTAAAAGAATCTTGAAGCTCCAACCTGCCATTGTTTCAAATACTCTATTATCAATAGCTACAAATTCTGAATATGCATGTAATACTGCTGATTTAATTCGCTGCAAAATATACATATTGTTCATGAATCAATAAATTTTTTTAATACTTCTTTGATAACTACTCACTGTTTGATTTGGTTTACTACATAGTCTTAAATGTGTTTTCATAGTATTTGCGCCAATTGCAGATGTAAACAAGATTGAGACTTTGCACAAATTACACGAGACTAATTGTTGTTGTTCTTGATTATTGAAGAAAACTTGGAGGGAATCATCATAAAATTCACTTATATTTGACTTTTTTTCTTAGATACTAATTCAACGGAATCGTTCTCTTGTTTCATTAAACACAAAATTTCTTTTCGTGACAAGAGCTCGGCAGTCATTCCAAATGTATTTAATAATTAAAAAAGTTTGAAAATTTAATCTTTACTTTTTCCATCTAATATTAAGCATAATTATTTATTCGTGCAGAATAATCGCGAATCTGATTTTACTTGTTATGGTAAAAGAAATCTAAACTCAGTAACATCTCAGTGCGTATGATTTGTCGCCGATTTATGACCGAACGTATTTTTCGAATATTTCGGAGTTCAAGCCGGAGTCGGAGCTGGACTCGGAGCCGAAAAAGTTTGACTCCGCATATCTCTCATAATAATCTTACGCACCAAAATCATGTTTTTTCTCTCCTCTATACAAGGCCCAATGGCCATATTGCTCTTACCTATAGCCGACAATTCTTCGACATACTTCACTGTCTTCGGAAACATCCAAAGTCGATGAAACGAAAAATTTTCATCTCCTTGCATCAATCATTGTATAAATAGCCACCGAAACAGCACATACATTCATAATCTAATTTATATCCATCAATCTAACTACTATACAAAAAACAAAAAACAAATGAACAGCAAATACTTCGTCATCATCGTCTTTGCAATAATATTTATCACACAACTGCTAACTGTATACTGCTATGACCAAGATGAGGATGATAGTGATTCAATGAAAACCCGCCAACATCAAATACGTGCGCTTCTCCGTAGTGTGATGTCTCATAAACGGCTGTGTGGCCCTGCACATATGGGATCGACACCGTGTGGTAGAAAATAGAAGAGAGTAAGTGTATTTTATTTTCAAATCGAATTGTATCTATTCATCGATTATCTCTCTTTTTAGTTTTAGGAAGGACAATCATCATCACTCCATTAACACGCTTGCAATCTCCTTTCAACATACTTTTTCAATAAAAAAGACATTTTCCCAATATCCTGTACCAATATTCTCTTTTTTTGTAGTTAGCGTTTTCTCAATATTAATAAACATATATGCCGATGAAAATTGTCTATTTTCTCAAAGGAAAATATCAGAAAAACATGAAGAAAGATCAAAATGGTTCAAAATTTCAAAACGAATTTTTTAGCACTAAATATTTTATACATGAAATGATGTATTTATTAATTTTTATATTCACACAAAATCTGATTATGCAGTATTGTAGCAACAGTTACACGAAAAAATAATGTGTTTACTATATTCTTTTTTGTCATATGTGCACGAAGTTACGTATAAAATAACTATTACTTGTGTGCTTCTACATGATATGCACACATTGCAATATTTTTGTGTATGAAAGAGATAGAGGAAAGAAAAATATATTATTAGAATGCTTGTTCTATCAATTATAATTGTTAGAGCAGACGGTGCAATCATTTTTTTCTTTTCTCTCCTTCCTTCATACACACACATAAGCAACGGGGCATATGCATATCGTTGTTACGTAGTGCTTTTAATCGTAACTATTAATAGTTTATTTATAAAGATAGGAGACAGAAAACTATTTTTAACATAGAAAACAAATCTATTTATATGTACGATTTTGCGCAATCATCTGGAATATTGAGATGCAATAAACACGACCATCTTGCGTAATTACCTGGACCATAATGTTGCGTAACTACATATAGGTCTTTTCAAAAGATGGAATAGAAAATGATAATTTCTACAGTTTTTGAATGAGATATTCTACGCTTCCTAACAATCGTGTAGAAGCAACATTACTTGCTTCTATAGAGTTATTGGAAAGTAAATTCATGGAATCGGTACTCATTCTCCCGTTCTTCAGTCGTCGTTCCAAAAATGACACGAATCTTATAAGCTCCAAAGTCTTAGAATTCGACATTATTATGCTTATTTTGTATTAACGTATTTCACTAGATACCTACAATCGGTAGCGTAAGATATAATCAATATAAAAGTCACAAAAAATTGAAGTATTAAAGGAGAAACATTGAGAAATAAGTAAAAATGGAGCGATTTTGGTGTTTTAGTCGAAAGCTATATCTCTGAGCAGTATTCGTGAAGTTTGTTCGGACAAATAAAAACTTCATACTTGTATGTATTATATGAAAAAATATTAGTTGATTAGGTTTAATAAATAGTTGAATTCTTTGAATTTACTTTTTGTCCAGACTTTTGGGACACCCTGTAAACTATCTAACAAGGACACATATTTGAATGTATCCATGCAAAAAAAAATTTGAGTCATTGTATCCTATATGGTCATCCATGAATATCTCGCATATGAATATTTTAGCTGCCCTCGTTTAGATCTGAGAGAAAAAACAGACATAACTTTTTCAGTTTTACAGCAAAAGTGAACAGTGGAGGTGCTAAAAAAGTGATTATACTATTCCCGAATGATATTCTGCCCTCGTTCGAAAATTAAATGATCACTTTTTTAGCACCTCCACTGATCAGTTTTGCTGTAAAACTGAAAAAGTTATGGCTCTTTTTCCCTCAGATCTAAATGAGGACAGCTATGATATTCATATGCGAGATATTTATGGATGACCATATAGGATACAATGATTCAGATTTGTTTTTGCGTGGGTACACTCAAATATGTGCCCTTGTAAGATATTTACAAAAATAAAACGTTTTCAATTATAGTCTCTATAAATCCATAAAATTACAATAACGAAACTATATGCCATCAAACGAAGAACAGACGGACTCCCGTGCTTCCCAAGTACAAAAGTACGAAAAAGTACAGAGCCATGCCAAAGAAGAATCAAACAGTACGATAAAATATGAATGAAGCACGTGCTTTCTCCTTCCACTTTTCTCAAAAACTGAACAAAAGTGTTTTATTATGTAAAAAGTTAGAACTCCATCCTAAAAAAAACAGAATAAAAGTTTGCTACCCTTTGGGAACAGAATTTTCACATTAAAAAAACAGGACCGATGCATATGGAAAACCACAAAGTAGCACAAAGAATTACCGAAGTTCTCTTATTCTACATTGATGCTACCTCTATTAGGAATACTCAAAAAAGCAATTTCCAATAGGAAGCATCACTGCTTTCTTAGATACTCAACCAACTCGAAACCCCACTTAAATTAAAACTATTGCCAAAACTCAGAAATATCAAAACCAAAATTGTGCCATTCGCCAGATTAGGCTTGCTTTCCACTTTCTGTTACTCTACATATATATGCCATTCTATTACATTCCACAAAAAAACACAATTCTCCTCATAAAATACTAACTTGAACACAGATTGATCTCTTCCTTACCAAAACCCTACCACCACACATACCAATAGAGTTTACAAACCATTCCTGAAGCAGTTCCCAAATTACTCATATCAAGACATCGTACTAAGTGAGAATATTCCTATGTCAACTTCCAACTGCATAACCACAATATTGCACACAACTCGCAACATTTCCACCCACACACTGCCAATATCCACACACCTTATTACTTTCGCACGTACTACTCTCAGCATTCAAATGCTTCCCTGCTGACACTTCCGGTAATTTATAACATAACACCAACTACCTTTCGAATATCCTCACTATACTTACAAAAACCAGTTACGAAATCCACTCGCAAAACAATCAGAAACCCGAACACCAAATCCTAGCTCTCATAGGCACTCCAACTTAATAGAATGGTGCATTCATGCCGTCTCCCATGTTTTATACTCTAACTCTCTACAATTTTCTACAAATTCCAAGTTTCCTTCATTCATATTATTTACGCCATAGCCGTTCATTTCTCCTAAAGACCTAAACAAGAAACTTTCTCAGAAACAACCGCTTGTGCCCATTAGAGTTCCCCATCGCTGCTATTGGCGATGTTTCTTTACTCTAACTCCTACCTCTGTTTCTATATGCCAATTCCATTCATACATATTCATAAAACCATTATCGTTAACTTCTCCTACAGATCTAAATATGAAATTGTTTTCATACAAGCACTCTTGGCTATTAGAGTGCCCCATCGCTGACATTTGCGATGTTTTTAACTCTAACCCCTACCGCTGTTTACATATTCCAATTCCATTTATACATATTAATTATACCACTGTGGTTCACTTCTCCTCGATACCTAGATATGAAATTGTTCCTCATACATGCACTCGTGGCTATTAAAGTGCAGCATTGTTGACATGTAGTATTTTTTTTATCCTAGTTGTGTGAAAGATTTACGTTTTGGCATTGTTGAAGCAATATTTGCGCATAATGTTTGGGCTCTGATTGGCCAGATGTTGGGATATGTATAATCTGTTGTTTGGTGAAGAACTATGGGTAGTACCGTGTTACAGGAGTATCTGTCGCTGAGTGAGTTCAATATATAGAGCTATGCTTTTTGTATAATTCGTTGTGTGCTGTTCTGGAAAAGTTATAGGCGTTCGTTGATGATAGTTGGTTGATAGGGACGGTCCAGGAACAGTGAGGGTTATTGTTGATTGGACCACTTTAGTTTCGAGTTTGTAGCATATTGCGTGATGGGTTTTGTGATCCCATAATGATTTCGCAATATTTTCTAAATAAAATTACATTAGTATCGTTATGTTTCCAGAGTTCGGAAAAGGGATGATTCTAGGTGAGAATATGGGATTAGATTGTATCAATAGAACACTTTCTGTACGATATTGTCAGATGGTCGTGGAAGTTGGCGGTGTGGATTTCTAGAAGATTTCTGGAAATTATTAGTGAATGGTGTTAGTGGGACTATTACTCTAATCGTGTTTTTAAACTATGAAGGAGTCGCTATAACGATTAAAAAGTCGAAAAATTCTTATTCTTGGATTTTTGCCAACATCAAATTATATGTCACCGAAAGTCTAATAATAACTCATTTAATTAAAAGATAATGTTAGTATCTTGTTACAAAACCGGCGAAAATTGACAAAAGTCATGTCAAACATAAGACTTTCATACTGTACAGAACTAGACTGTAGACAATTGTCCAAAGTCAACTGTGGAGATTTGTACTGCAAAGTTTGAAATATTTTTAGAGAGATTAGTATTAAATACATTCATAGATTATATTTATGTATGTCATAATCATAAATTTCATATATAGTTCTACATTTTAGTAGGAAAACTGATCCAAAACAACTGTAGACTAACGATTAATAGTGTATTGTACAACTTTCTAAATGCATAATTACATCAAAGTTCTAGTAGAAAATTTGTCTCACATATTCTTACGAATTCGACTTTTTCAAATAATCATATTCTAATAAGTGTCTGTCACAACACGTAGAAGTAACTGAATTGTAATACTATTACATTTATTGTATTGAAAGAAAAGATCTTTAGTTGATACATTAATGTTTCTTAGGTTCCTTGCTGGTAAATTGGGTTTTTTGGAGAAGAAAAGAAAGAAAACAAAACCAATATTTCAGCATTAGAGTCATCCAATTCATCGTCATATTTATCATCAAATTCTGGCTAAATTTTTTTGTGAAACACGATCTGAAAGAGAGTGTTGAAGTGTTTAGGGGTAGAAATTTGGACCCACTCCCTCCCCCCCCCCCACAGACCGTGACCGACAGACTCGATGACCTTTGTCACAGACCGTGACCGACAGACTCGATGACCTTTGTCACAGACCGTGACCGACAGACTCGATGACCTTTGTCACAGACCATGACCGACAGACTCGATGACCTTTGTCACAGACCGTGACCGACAGGCAAAATCAGTATCACAGACCGTGACCGACAGCTAAAAGTAACATCACAGACCGTGACCGACAGCTAAAAGTAACATCACAGACCGTGACCGACAGCGAAAAGTAGTATCACAGACCGTGACCGACACCGAAAAGTAGTATCACAGACCGTGACCGACGGGGGTCAAAGGTCACCGAGTACATTTTGATGGTAGCAGACCATCACAGACCGTGACCGACACCACAGCTAAAGAACACCGTCACAGACCGTGACCGACAGTGAAACCAGTTATATCGTGTTTCACATTTTAATCCCGTAGGGATTGCGCTGAAAGCTTTCATTTATTTTATTCTCACTCTTATTTCATTTTCTTATTCCTACATCGTTTGACGTCAGAATATCTATTGTTCCTTTTTTTCTATTTCAGTATATTACGACTAAAACTTGATCTGATTATATTTAAACGAACTTCAAGTGTTTACATCAGCACACATTTTAATTATACTAGGCATAATTCTCGCATATATGTTATTCTAATCTTGCTCTATACCAATTTTGATGAAGATTCATAGTCCTATCAATTGTAGGGTATTAAAATAATTATTAGGATATCTTTGATTCTTCAGAATAGCCTCTCATGCGCAAAGTAGAAATTGTTTTGACAATTGGAAAAAATATTAAAGTCTCACACTAATACCTATAAAAAGCCTATCGCACATAGCTGTTGCATAGATAGATATTAGATTTTCTGCTTTTACAAGATTATGACACTTTTGAAAAATATTTAGCAGCAAATTGAAAATGATTTGACATACTAAAATTTGAATATATGATAAGATTCTTTTTGTGAGAAGATTTTCGAACTCTATTAGTAGTACTAAATAACATATAAGTGTATAGCTATTGGATATTATGCCAGATTCCTGAATGTGGGAGATTTTAATTATAATAACAAGTATCACCGGAAAAATGAACGTCTCAGTATTTTTAAAATTTCTTCTCTATTATCTCTATGGTTAAAGCCCTATATATTATGAAAAGATAGTGCATAAAATTCTCTGCAAAACCATATATGACTAGACCCAAAATTAGTTTTAGATATATTTAAAAACAAGATGAAAACTAAAAACATAGAAGCAAATGAAAAAGTAAATACGTGATCTATAATAAATGACAACATTCTACATTTCATATTTTAATCTCTAAATACATTTTAATAAAAAACAAACTATTCCACAAGATGTAGCGTGGTAAATTTTACAATTGATACACTAAAGTCGATTTTAATTGTGTATTTTTTGTTTTCAAGACAAATCAAAACTCTGTACGATCGGTTTTACAAACATGGAAAACTGATCGTAAAGACTTTTGCTTTGTTTTGTAAAGTAAAAACATTATAGTTAATATAGGTTTTAGTTTGTAGACTATAGAGCTTTTCGTAATGCATCTTTTAGCATATTTTGTTTTTATAGTAAAACAGTTTTTGAAATAAAAAGATGCAATGCAAAACATGGCGATTTATTTTGGGTCACTTATTTGCCTTTTATAACTGCTTCTATGTTTTTAGTTTTCGTCTTATTAAAAATATATCCAAAACTTTTTATGTGCCGAGTTGTATATGTTTTCGTATAGAATTTCATGTACTATATTTTGACAATGAAAAGAACATTAACCACAGAAATGATAGAGACAAAATTTTAAAATAACTACTGAAAGACCCATTTTTCCTGTGATATCCATTATAATAAAAAATCCCTCTGCATATGATAACAGAAATGTGTTTATAGTTGGAATTTGGATTTGAATAAGTTTTAATTTTGTATTTTTGACTTTTCCTCTTGAAACGGAGCACTGGTTATTATAATCAGGTGCTTCAATTAGATGAGCAAACTTGATACAGGAACATCAGAAAAGAGAATTTATTATAATTTTTTGATTAACTAATCATTTTTCACCCTTTGAAAACAAGATAAGATGTCAACCAATCATCTACCAGAACTTTCAATTTGACTATTTTTTGATCGAAGAAAATTTTTTTTAATAGACATATCTGAGATTACGAAAGCTGCATCTATAGAGGATTTCTCAATACTTTTCTCTTCTATTTTTCAGTCAGGTGCGGATTGTTTAAATAAAAAAAAACCAGTTTCGATAAAGCTTGATTACCGTGTAGTCCAGATTAGATGTTGGTGTCTTTATTTTTTTTCTATTTCGCTATACTAATTCAATCGCTTCTCGTATTTTTTTTTGCTGAAAATTCAATACAAAATGCTCGATAAAATAATATATTTCATTTAAGTAATTTATTTCTTATCATTTTATATATAAAAGCCTATAAAATTAATTTTTAAAAATAAGTATAACTTGACAAAAGAGATTTTCACTATTTTTGAACATCCGATTGACTATTACGCTCAAAAATTCTTTTGAAAAGTTATATTCATATTAAAATTTTATTTATAAGTTTTTATAAAATAATCAAAGTAAAATCACTTAAATGAAACAAACTATTTTGTAGAACATTTTGCAGTGCATGTATTAAGAAAAAAATTGGAGAAAGAATTGAGTTTATAATGCAAAATAGTAAAAATAAAAACACCGTCATTTAATATGAACCTTTGGTATATTTCTATGATTATTATCAAAAAGTTATATACTTGTTTGATGATGATTGTCTTCCGTCATCAAATTTGTCGAGCCTATGTGATGAGATTCATTGAAGTGATAGACATTTAACACTCAAACTTTTTTTTTAATCATAAATTACTTACTCACCTTTCGCTCATTACATTATAAATATTTTATAACATATGTGTGCGCAAAATCGATATAGCGATTCGGTTGAATACACACACAAATATGATTACACAATAAAGGGGTATAAGCGAATGGTAAACAATGTATTAAACGAACGTATGTTGGAGGCATAATAAGTACGAATAGAACGGATTAAAATAGTGGCGAAAAAATAATAAATAACAAAACTTATTTATAATTTTATACAAAACAATAATGTAAAACGAGTAAAAATGATCGATAATAGTTTTTAAATATTGAAGATCCTATCTGACAACGAATCCTATCATTTTTAAATAGGTTCACCAGAAGATCCTTTCATTTTTCTTCCAATCATTGTCAAAATATGTTCGTATTATAAAATGAAGTTTTACAGATTGAATTTCATTTTTTGGATGTTTCTTTGGATCATTTTAAATAATTACTATAGAATAAAATTTCATCAACAAAGAACTTGAAGCTTTTATATAATGTTTATTGATTGGTCGTTATAGTATATCGCATACTATCCAATTATATATATATTGTTCGACGTTTAGATCATAAACCTTTATTTAGGTTTTACATTGACCTAATAGTATAGCTCAGCAGTTTCAACAAACTGAAATTATGGAAACGAAAACTATGTTACTATTAGGTATGAGAAGATGTTTAAATGTTCATTAATGTTAAGTCAAAGTGGTTAATTTAAAAATATATCAACAGCAAACTTGGTATATTGCTCAGTGTAGGCGGTGGAGCATCTTCAATCTAAATGAGGCTCAAAGGATTTTCTTTTCCGGTGCAACCGTTAAATTCTATCGAGGTGTTAAATCAGTATGTTTTTTAAATCCAACAAAGCAAGAAAAAAAACAGGAGAATAATACATATAACTAAAAATATCAAAAGTCAGTTTTCACTATTCGTTTTTAAATCAGAAGAAGAGAAGTGTTCCAAGATTTTCAAGATTGATAGCTAAACATTTTTCGCCTTCAATATATTATAATACTAATATTTTCATAGTCTAAAATGCATGACATATTGCTCCCATTCGATAAAGTTCAATTCATAAAGGTGAATATTAAGAAAATTACATAAAACTATAGACAATTTTTCAATATTTTTGCCGAAATATGGAGTTCTTTGTAAACGAAACAAATTTTGAAAAAAATGCATTGAAATTCTTATAGTTGATCATGCCACTTATGTAACTAACCATTATCACGAAGCTAATAATCTTTGTCTACTTTACTTTTCTTAAAGTTTTTCTGGAAGAAAAATTTGTTTGCATTCAATTCAGAAAAAAGCTATTTCAAGATAAAGATGGACTGAAACTTCATCTTTCAGAATATCTATGACTTTTTGAAAAATGATTAGCTTTCAATAGACTTATCATAAAAAAAATCCATCCTAATGTCTTGCTTTCCGAGAATTGGTTGTGATTTTTCAGTTTTCGGAAAACTACTGGTTGTTGCTTACAGTAGTGTTGCATATGATATTTTTATATAAAGTATGATAGATAGCGTTAGCATATTCATATGTTATGTACTTTAAAAATTCCATTCAAATATATTGAAAATATCTCGTGTTAACATCATTTTTCTGAGATTTAACTGAAAAATTCCATTTCTAAAAGTTCTTTAGACTGTTTCTCAGAATATGATTTTCAATCAGGAAAACTGGAATCACTTCCTCAAATCTCAAGCTATGATCAATATTTTTTTGTTTCAAAGGTCCCAACAAAAATAAACTTTTCATTGACCAGTTTTTTAAAGTTGATTCATAGGCTGAGAAAAGGAGATTTAGTGTTGTTGGACCACCATATTTTTATGCTGATTTTACACCCTTCTACTAAAATGATCATAAAAGAAATCAATAAGATCAAATCTAAAAATTTTGTCAGATGAAAAGTTGCGCGCTAGCATTGACTTTAATTTGAAATAATCCCGAGCTCGATACCTTGTATTGCGACAGAATGATGTTGATTCTCCTGAAAACCAAAAATGACCTGTAAATCATCTGAAACTCCGATCTAGTTTGAGTAATCAGATTAAATTTTTACCATGAAGCGTATCTCTTTAGGATCACTCATTTCTATAAATTTTAGCCCAAAAAGACCATTCTAAGTGAGAAATCATTTCTGAAGAAAGCGGAACTTTAAATAGTGATTTCATTTTTCATATATATCTATATTAGTTTTGTATCTGAACGAAGGTTTTTGAGACTAATGCTAAGCATGAACGAATTTAAAAATTTTTTTGCTTTATAGTAAGATAAATAATCGAATTATATCATGATGAAAAATATTCATTTTGAATGTAAACTTCGGTTCGATAGTAAGCAAAAGAAGCATGTAAAACGATCATAAAACAAATTTATTTGTTATATCAACTTTAATAAAGTGAATTAACCGATTTGAACTTGACTTTAAAGTGAAAAGAATAAGATAATTTTTTTCATCTAGAAATTGTCCAAGCTCCCTTTTTGTTTATTTTGAAGCGTTTTCATGCCACTATTGTGTTAAAAATACCTAATTTGGATCAATCTTATTGTTCATTATATCTATCCTGATAGACAATAGAATAATATCTAGGTAAATTTAGATTAATACAATAGCGACCTCTTTATGATTTTGACAATTAGCAGAGCACAATAATCAATTATTTTTATTGGTTAATGTATATACATTTCTTGTGAAAATTAGTTTTGTGAACGTTTTTGATACTTCAACAAATACAGTATTAATTTGGATTAGCAATTACTTTATTGCTCTATTCAATGATATCGATATGTATGTATATATATGAAACTATAATTTTAGATGAATCGTTTTTTCTCTTCTCGTTCAATTCCATCAATAATTCGTTATTGTTCTCGTCCAACATCAACAAATTTTGGTTTAACAAATCGTGATCGAAAACGTTTCTATAAACAAGTATCAATTGTTGAATCATCTCAAACACCATTAAAATATGAAATATTACTTGATCAACGTAAATTAAAAACTCCATTAGGAAATTTAGTAACAATTGAAAATGAATTTCTTGCATTAGCACTTGCACACGAATGGAATCAACAAGTGAAAAAAATTGATTTATCATCAATGCATTTAAATTCATTATTAAATACATTAATTGATAATCCATTAAAAATAACAAAAAATCAAATTATTGAAAAAATAATGTATTTTCTTGATTGGGATACATTACTTTATCGTTCAGATTATCCTGAAGAATTTCATCAATTACAAATTCAATCATGGGATCCAATATTAATATTTATTAATAAAGAATTTCATACAAATTTTCAATCAACATATGATCTTAATACAAAAGATCTTATTAATAAAAATGATCGAGATATTATTGAAAAATATTTATTAAATTTTGATCAACCATCATTAACTACATTTTTATTTATTGCTGAACAATTAAAATCTATATTATTAACTATATGTTTAATAAAACAATATTGTTCAGTAGAAAATATTGCATCATTATCAAGACTTGAAACAGAATTTCAAATATCACGTTGGAGTAATGTTGAATTCCACCATGATTATGAAAATCTAGATACATGTTCAAAAATATCTGCTGCTTATCTTATTTTTTATTGTTTAAACAATAATATTACACGAACAGTTATGACTAAAGAAACAGTTTAATAAAGAATATTTCTATTTGTTTATTTATTTTTTGTTTTTGTGTATGACACGTATTTTAATACATATATAGTATACAGTGCTACCCAAAACTATAAGAATAGATAAGTCTTTAGTTTTCCTTGTTGATAAATGCTTATGTATTTATATATATGCATTCAATTGCACTCTATCTGAAAGTAAAGCCAAAATTGATATAAAATTGGATTTCTCCTTCTAATAAAGTAATTCTCAAACTTCAAAGATCTTTCATTTTGTAACAAAAAAGTATCTTCTATCGCATGAAACTATAGAAAAATATTTCGTTTTTCTTTTAGATATAATATTTTAATAATTAATTTAAAATAATAAGGTAAATTGATTAATTAATTTTTTGTTAGAATAGAATTCATGTATTAAAATATTATTATTACTATGAATAAAAAGAAGTTTTGAATAATATTTTTCTTTTGCTTTTAGTGGTAAAAGATTATTAATCAACAGATTGTCATATGTCCAAATTGTCAGTAATAGAAGAGAAATCAAATGGATAAGATTAGATATGAGAAAATAAATTTTATAGTTCTCTACTGACAAATATTTATTAAGTCTTAAATAAGCATTGAACGTTTATTTTTTTTTGAACGGAGACTTGAATCAAAAAAAGGAATTATAAACCCTGGAAATTTATTCTAATAAATTCTTTTATAATTCAAAACTGAATAAACTTGCAATAATCTTTTTTCATCTATTCCTACCTATTGAACTATTCATTTTTTTAAATTCATTAGTACTTAATATTCTATTAATACATTTTTATCGATTTTTAATTATTCATATCCAAAAGAACAAATGCGATTTTCTCGAGATGCAATCGTAAAATCTTCAGTTTTCTATTTGTTTTTATTTTGAATTTTTAAGTTAAATTTCAATTTGAGATCAATCAACAAGATAGAATAATTTCTAGAAATATAAGTATGTAGAATTAAAAATATTTCTTTTATTTTAGTCATCAAATGTCAACCATTGATTATATCAATTGAATATGAATTTACAAAATTTTGTAAAAATTATTTAAAGTAATTAAATAAAATATCAGACATATAAAATTTTATTTTCCTAATATTTCGACTTAGTTAAATAGAGTTCATAAATTTCCTACTAAAAATATCATTTTTCCATAAGTTTAATTATTTATTTATTAAATGACTCATATATTGACATCTTCTTATATTCTCCAATTATGTATGTCTCTAAAACAATTGTTTTCTTCTTTTTTTCCTTGAATAAAATAGAATGTAGATGAAATAATTTTGACACAAATGATATATGAAGTAGCTAGACGATAAATTATGACATACAGTCGGACTGTTGATGGATTTTCTAGCCTCCGGGAGATAATCTTCTAAAGACATCAACATATAAGAAAAACAATGTTTAACAATTCTTTTTATTCTAGTATCACTGATATACAAAGACGCAAAAAAACAAGTATGTATACTTTGTAAATAAGATCTTTATTTTTTTTTTAATGAAAAAAAAAATAATACGAAAATTTTTTGACAAAATTGCCATAACCAATCTATCAATTAATACGTAAAATATAATGTACATGTCAGACATATAAAAAGAAGACTTTGTGACAGATGCTTTTGTTAACGTCACTCATTTTATGATGTTGTTCTATATACTACGTATATGAAAAAACTCTAAACGATACTTAGAAGAATAGAAAATTATAAAGTCCAATTATCCGACCTTTTCCTATCTAACAAAAGAATGTTATCTAAAATTTATGTATCGTTATATATATGCCAGTTATAATAGAATAAAAAGATTTGCTTAACTATGTCTCTCTGATGAGTAAATTACTGTGAAAAATTATTCTCTTGACATCAAAAAAAACTATCAATAGTCTAACCGTTTCATATCTTATTTTTAATGTAAACGTATAATCAATTCAGAAACAGTACATATATAGGTAATCCTTGATATAACTAAATATTTTCTTTTAGGATATATTAAAATTGCAATTAAAGAACATCTAATTATGTTACATGTACCATCAATGTTAACTTATGGTTTTTTATCATTTATATTAGCATTTTTAAATAAAGCACTTTTTGAATTAGCTAATTTTCGTTATAGTTTATTTGTGATATTTTCTCAACTTATTTTTATAATTATATCATTTCATATATTAGCTTATATTCGTCTTATAACATTACCTATTATGACAACAAATGATATATATATTTTTTTAATTCCATCGATTTTTTTTTGTTTAAATACAGCATTATCTTTACAAGCACTTATGAAACTTAATGTTGCTATTTATGTTGTTATTAAAGTAAGTTAAACATAGTTAAATTTAGTTTTACAATCATAAGATATTAATTTTAGCGTTGTACACCATCATTAACTTTTATTTTATCTGCAATTGTATTAAAAAAACAAAAACTTGATGTTAAAACAGGTTTATGTGTATTTATTATAACAATTGGTGCTGTAATAACATCAATTGGTGATGTATCATATGATATTCAATCATATATTATTGGAGGTTCTAGTGTGATATTTCATTCCCTTTATCTTCTTACAATTCAACGATATGGCGAACAAAAAACATCAAATGATATTCTTTATATTAATAGTTTATTATCATTACCTTTAATTTTTCTTTTAATGATCATATTTTCCAACGAATTGTCAGATATAAAAACATATAATGGTTATAATACAACTATTTTTTGGTTTTATTTTCTTTTATCAACTATTGGTGGTGGTTTACTTAATGGTGCAACATTTTGGTGTACAATTAAAAATTCTGCATTAACTACAACGTAATTATATAAAAAAAATATTTATTTTATTTATTATTAAAATATTATTTTTTATTTAAAAATAGTGTTGTTGGTGTTTTGAAGAGTACTCTTCAAGTCATTTTTGGTATATATGCATTTGATCGACTTGAAATAAATAATAAAACAATTATTGGAATTATTCTATCACTTATTGGTGGTACAATATTCAGTTATTTTGAATATACAAATAAACAAGTTAAATCAATATCAAATACAAATGATAAAAATTCTAAACAACAGATAAAATCAACATTCAGTATAAATGAAAATACAGTGAAAGAGGAAAAGTTTGTATTAACTAGTGGAAATCAAACAGCATAGTTCATAAATTTTATTGCTTTTGCTTTTGTTTATCTCAATATTGTTAAGTTTAATATTTATATGTGAATTTTTTTCCATTAAATATTTCATTTTTAATCTCATATGATAAATGATGACATATTATAATTATTTCCATTCTAGATGTTATTACGATGACTATATATCATCTATTTATATTTATTTTGTTTATTGTGAATTCTTCCGTTATTTGTGATAAATTATGTTCACGTGAAGATAGTCGAATTGTTCGTAATTATTTTATAAAAGTAATTTATAAAATATTATATTTCATATAAGAAAATAATAATTTAGGCACTTGGTCCAATTTATGAAAAAAATCATCTATCTATTCCATATGAATGTATTTTTTCATCTAAACGTGATCATTTTTACGAACAAGAATTACATAAAATAAAATTACCAAATAATAGATGGTTATGTAAATATTGTAATAAAACATTTCATTCAGAATATTATCTTGATTTACATCTATCTAATCGACATAATAATATATTAAATCATGTAAGAAATTTTAATTTAAGAAAACAAAAAAAAATAAATTTGAATTTTTTTTTTCATTTAGGATGAACAATCAATTTGTTTATCAGATTATTGTTCTATTTTTCGTTGTAATGTTTTAAAACGAACAAGAAAATTAAAAAAAAATATTAATGAACAACAATTAATGATTTTTCGAAGTCGATGTGCAGTAAATAAAAAACAAAATTTTCCTCAAGGGATTTCTTTTTAATTTTCTATATTTTTAGTCTATTATTAACCATTGTATTCCACATGATATTAATCATGATATTCAAGTTAAAATGCAACGTAAGTATTATCAATTTGTTGAGTATGAGTCATACATAACCAATAGAAAATATTGTATGAATCAGAAAAAATTTGCATTATATCTTTTATTCTGTTTCTATCTGTCAAACAAAAAAAAAGAAAATGTTTATTATTTAGATGAAATGTATGCTGAAGTATGTGCTTATTTAACAAGTTCGAAATATTTTGAATTACCAAATTATTGTGTAAGAAATTTTTTCTTTTCTAATTATAATAAAAATATAAAATTAAATTTTAGAAATCTCTAATTAATTTTACAACTATTTTTGGTTTTACAATTTTTATTAGTATGTGTTTTATTGGTATTCGACTTGTAAGAAATTCTGATTGGAAGTATGTTTAATTTATTATTTTAATAAAAAATAATATTTATTATTTATTTAGATTTCATAATAATGATGATGATGAATCTGATAAACATTTATCCGATGAAACAATATCTATAGCAACTGCTTTATTATCAAAAACACCAGCAAATGGAATTATTTATTCACCAAGAAGTTCAACATCTACAGTTCGTCGTCGAGTGCGTTTTAAATCATTAGATGAATGTTAATATTCGTATGATGAACAAATGAAAAAAATTATTCTGTTTGTTTTTTCTTTTTATATTTATATTTATTAATTTTCCTGTCTTTGGTGAAGAATCTAGTCCTTGCTTTCTCTTGTGTACTCTGAATATTTGTTTGTTTATTTTATATGTTGTCAGTTATTTGCTGAAATTTTTTTAATATTAGAAAAGAAAAAAAAAAAGAAAACGAATCATTAAAATCCAAGACATATTCTTTGTAAAGGTAAGTATAATTTCATCCAATCATTTTGCAACGGGATGTTCAAAAAAGTAATTGCGACATGAAGACAAAATTATCTTAGTATATAAGAAGCATATAAAATTTGAATTGCTTTCATTTTTTTATTTGAGATAGAATATGTAAGTTTGAATTATTTGTGTCTTTTAGATACCATCATGTCAAAAAATCTTTTACATCAATCAGCATCATCTGATGCTCTTCGATTAAAAGCTTTACAATCTGGTTTTGAAAGTCGTGTTGAAGTTAATCAACGAATGTTAATTGATAAAATGCTTGCACGTTATTCATCAGATTTTGTTGTTTGTAGAGAATTAATTCAAAATTCTGATGATGCAAAAGCAACATCATTTCATTTTGAAATAACTTGTAATGAAAATGGTTCATGTGAAAAAGATTTTCATAATAAAACTATAACAGAAATTCGTACAATAAATAATGGTCTTATTTTTAATGATATTGATTGGAAACGTGTTGCAGCTATAGCTGAAGGAAATACAAATGTTGAATCAGTTGGTCAATTTGGTGTAGGATTTTTTTCTGTTTTTTCATTTTCTGAAGAACCAATAATAACATCAGGAAATGAATATATGGCATTTATATGGCGTGATGATAATTCATTAACAACTTATCGTCATGAATTACCATTAGATCAACAATCACAATTAACATCAATTATTCTTAAAATGCGTACGAAATATATTTTACATACAGAAACAAATCTTGATATTGATTCAACAATAGAAATTAATGATAAAACTAATAATAAATCACCAAATAGAAAAAAACAAAAGAAAAGTATAATAACAACAGTAACAAATGAAATTATTCCAACTATTAATCTTGCACAACTTAAAGCTTATTTTACTAAAGGTAAAAGAGAAAAAAAGAATCTCTTTCTTTTATATTTATTTATTTGAATTTATTTAGTTTTATCATTTACAAAATATATCAATGAATTAATTATAAAAATTAATGGAAAAATAATTTTTAAAGTAACAAAATCAAAAAAATCGATTTCACCAATAAAATCTAAAACACAATTTCAAACAAATTCTATTCATAATATGTTACGTCTTAATTCATTTATTCAAACAGAACAAATCTTTTCTATTGATCATGGTCCATCTATAGCATTAAATCATATATCTGTTGATGCAACATTAATTATTGATGAAAATTATCATAATAATATACGACGAATATTAAAAAAAAGTTTACCACCTATCATTCAAATTCAACTTTTATATGCACCAAATCATGTATGAAATAAAATTTTGACATTTTTTAAAAAAGAAAAAATTCTTTTTCCTAGATTGTAAATAAACAACAACAACAACAACAATTATCATTAAATGATAATCTTCATATGAAAATTCTTAATTCTTTAATACCATTAAAATTTCAAAATAATGAAATATATCCATCAGGATTAATTTTTATTGGTCTTGGTACACATCAAACAACGGGTATAGGAATGCATATTTATAGTCATTTAATTCCAACTATTGAACGAGAAAATCTTGATTTACAAGATCCATATATATCAAAATGGAATAGAGAATTACTTTTATCTGTTGGACAAATTGCAAGATTTGTTTATAATCAATTAATTAGTGAAAATAAACAATTTAATTCAACACTTGCTTCATTTTCATTTCAACCATCTGTACCAAATAATGAAATTGGTAATGAATTACAGAAGAGAGCTTTTACAATTTTAAAATAAAAATAATTTCTATTCTTTTTTTTTTTAAAAAGGTTCAATTCTTCTCGATGGATTTTTTTCATCTAATAAAGATTTATTAGTTCCTGTTAAACAATCACCAAATGATATTAATCTTTCACTTATACCATCAACACAAGCATATATAGCAGATTCAAAATATATTCATTCATTTCTTTCATTACCACTTGTACCATATGATTTAAGTAAAAATGGTTTATTTCAATCATTAAAAGAACGTGATTTAATTATTGAAGTTAATAATGATTTAATTGAATCAACTATAACAACAACAATACTTTTATCAAATCAATTTGTTGAATTTCTTCATTGGTTATCAAATCAAAATAATAATAATGATAAACAATATATAAAACGTTTATTATCAATAGTACGTTTTCGTGAAACAAATCAATCATCAATAATAACATTAGAAAAATTAAAAAATTTTGATAATTTTAATATTTCAACAATATTACCATTACCATCACATGTTTTACCAGCAAGTGTAGCATCTTATTTATCACGTGAAGAATTACAAAAACAATTATCATTAACACCATTAACATTAAAAGAATTTCTTCATTTTTATTTATTAAAAATTCAACAAGATTTATTTACAAAAGAAAATACATCAACATGTTTATTAAGTATTATATCAAAATATTCTGGACAATTAAATAAAACTGAATGGAATAAATTAAAAACAACATTATCAAATATAAAATGTATACCAACAAATCAAGGAATGAAAATTCCTAATGAATCATATATTCCATCATCAATATTATCATCAGATTTACCAATAATAACATTAAATGTCTTACAAAATTTAACTGATGAAGATGATGATGATGATAAACAAATCATTATGGAAAATTCTGTATCAGCTGAATTTCTTAAACGTTTAGGTTGTCGAACATTAAATGTTCAATCATTTGTACATGCACGTTCATCATTAACAACATCAACAAATTCATATAGTATGAAAACATTAATACAACATTTAATGGAAGAAAGAGATAATATGAGTGAAGGAGATTTTAATGCATTAAAACAAAGTGAATGTCTTCGTGGTACAACTCTCCTAGGAAATAAAGAAACAATACGAAAATATGCACCACAAGATCTTCATTTTCCTTCTATTGCTATTCAACTTCAATGGTCAACATTACCAATACTTGATTGGTATGATATTGATATTCGTTCAAGTGAATATGCATTTTTAAAAGAAATTGGTGTACGTGAAGTACCAGATTTACAAAAATTAATTGATCGAATTATTGAAGAACATAATGAACAAAATAAAAATTCTTTAAATCAATATCAATTACCAATATCATTAAAATTTTTAGCGGAAAATTTTCAACAATATTATTCTAAAATATGGAAAACAACAAAAATAAAACGATCATTTCTTCCATCATATTCATTATCAAAAAAAATTATTTTATCATTACCTGAAGAAGTTTTTAAAGGTTTTTTAGTAGATTTTCTCTTTTTTTTTAATATAATTATTTTTTCTTAATTAGATGAAAGTCCACTATGTGCAACATTATTACCTGATGTTGTGAAATTATTTGAAGAATATTTTAATATTGGATTAATTGGTGTTAAAGATCGTCCAACATTAACAGTAGCATTTGATATATTATTAGAAAAAAAAGATGAAATATTAAATGTTCAAACAGCTCCAAAAATTTTTGAATATATGAATCAACTTGATGGTTTAAGTCGACCATTAATTGAACGTTTATCAAAACTTGCTTTTATTCCTCTTGAAGGAAATGATTATTTTATGAAACCATCACAAGTTTTTATTCGTCCTGATAATTCAACAATAGCATCATCAAGACTTCGACAAATAAATATTATTCTATCATCTGCATCTGAAGATGATAATGATGAAATAACAGAAACAACAAATAATCGTCGTCGTCGGAAACGAAATACTAAAACATCAACAACATCAAAAAATAAAAAAACTAAAACAATATCATCAACTCCATTAATTATGGATGATACAGATAAAACAGGTTTAATTGATTATATTGATTATGGTTCAGAAGCAAATTCATTTCTTCTTGGTATTGGTGTATTACATCATCCATCTGCAATAATTTTAGCTGAATTATTAATTGATCGACAAGCAAATTATTTTGCAAATATAAATCGAAATAATTCAGATGATTTAAAACAAAAATTACTTGCTTATACAAGTTGTCTTCGACAACTTTCTATTGCAGCTAATACAACAAATGAATTACAAATACCATCATTAGTAAAACGATTAAAAAATGAAGCTTGGTGTTTAGGTTATCAAACTGTTGAAAGACGTTCAAATAATGAAAAACAACGTATGTTTAAAATAGTATCACCAAATGAAATTTATCTTGATGATGATCATCAATGTGCTATTGATCTTCGACCATTATTACCACCAGATGAACCAGAATTAACAAAATTATATGAAAAATTTGGAGCTATGTGGTTATCTGAATGTGTAAAAAGAACTTTAGTACATAAAGGTATAAAATTCATTTCGCTTTTTTTTTCTTTAATATTCTTAAATGTATTATTTTTTTAAGGAAAAATTGTTACGTCAGATCGTGGTAATAAATTACGTGATTTAATTCAATATCGTCTTGATATGTTATTTGTTAATAATCGGGTAAATTTAATATGAATAATTAATTTTAAAATTTTAATTTTTATATATCTTAGGGTGAAAAAATGGAAAATCTTGATGAAAAAAATGTTGATATGTTACGGAAAAATTTATCTGTTTATGAAGTTGATGGTATTCAATGTCAATTAACATTTCAAAAAAAGACTATTACACTTGATGTAAATTATTTTTGAAATTAATATCTTTTATATATTTATTTAATCAATTTTCGTTTTTTTTCTTCTTTATTCTAGTCAACTGATAGTAGTTCATGTGCTCTTGAACATGATAAAACAAAAGTTTCATTATATTTTCAAAAACATATACGTGAATTTGATTATATTGATATAGCTAGTGAATTAGCTCGATTTGTATTTAAAAAACCACTTGATACAGTTGTTCATACAATAAGTGATAAACTTGCATCACCATTAGAAACACTTAAGCGTCGTGGTATACCTGTTGATCGTTTACTTCAACAAAATTCACAATATAATCGTTCAAATATTCAAATGATTCAACAGCAACAACAATCTCAATTAAATCATAATGATAATCATCATTATCATGAAAGTCATATTGAAATGACTGGTCGTGTAGATGATTTTAATCGTCAACAAATGAAAGATGATACTAAATTATTATCAATGTTAAAAAAAGGTCGATCATATACACAAACAAAATTTATTCAACAAGAACATGTTAAAGATGAAATTGATCATTCATGTGAAGCTGTACCATCAGCTAATATGACACGTTATAAAGAATTATTTCATTCAATACCATTATATATTGAACGAAATGTTCTTATTACAGATAAAATGATTGATCAAGCTAAACAATTAGCTTGGGTTTTAATAGGTCTTGCTAAACATGTATTTAAAATACCTATTGAAACATTACATCTTTATCGAGATATAGATGGAGGTATAAAAATAACTTTTTTTTCTTTATTTAAATTTTACTTTGTTTTTTTTTTCAGCTCGTATTGCATTCAATGATCGTCGTGCATTATTTTTTAATCTTCGTTATTATGAACAAGTTTTTGCTGAAAACATTCAACCATATTTACAAACAATATCACCATCTATACCAATAATACATACAATTGTTAATTTTTATTTTATATTAACATGTCATGAACTTGCACATAATCTTGAAATGGCACATAATTCAAATTTTATTAATCATTTAGAAACGATAGCAGTTAAATTTATGACAGAAAAAGATTTATTTTTACAACAATTTTCATTCCAAAATTATTTACAAAATAATTCAGAGTAATTAAATTGTTGTTCTTCTTGTATACTTATCTAAATAAATAAATAAATATTCATATTAATTTCATATTTGAATATAGGACGGAAAAGTCTTTTATTTTGGTTAGATAACAGCAAATTATCTCTGAATATTACTACATAATGTATGTGACTTAAATACAAAATCTAATTATCGATAGATAAAGAAAAAAATTCTATGTTTCTTTACTTCCAGGTCTTTCTGTAAGAAAAAATGTCCATTAAAGACGAGAAAGACATTTGGCAAAAAAACAAAATATGTATATATAGAGAAGAACAAAAAGGAAAAATATAAATAATAAATAATGATAACAATATGTGCATCTACTTCCAATATAAACAATATAAATTTGATAGCATACGATTATAAATAAATATTAATATATTAATTACATCTTTTCCATTAATCTCGTTTTGACCAATATCTATGAAAATCTTTTACTATCAAATACAAGGATAAAACTACTCATAATTGAATATTATTCGTACACTTTATTTAATGTAAATTCAAGATAAAATTAATAAGCAGATCACTTTTTTACTAAGTACCTCAAATCATTAATATATAAAAAGTCATAATACATTATAAACTCGATATGCATAAATAATATGTAAAAGCAACTTTTATATTCTGTTTAGATTATAAAATTCATCATGAAAAACTGATTTCTATATAAGACTAATTTCATTTGACAATGAATTTATTTGAATAATTATTGTGAATTATTTTTATTTTTATATGTTTTTATCACAAGGACTAAAATATAATTAACCAAGACGATAACGAAATAAAATTGGATGTTTTCCTATTGGTTGTCTTCCACGTGTTTCTTCTTTATCTTGTTCATTATCTAATTCATTTTCATCTTCATTTGTTCGTTTACCTAAACGAGGTGAAAAAGCTAATGAATTTTTTGCTGAATAACGAGCATTATCACGAGCTGCTCTCCAATGTTGAAAATATGGACGAGATATTGATGCTCGTTGATCTCGATTTAATATATTTGAAAGTTGAAGTTTTGATAAATATTCAGGAGTATCAAATTGTTTTTTAGCTGATAATGATGAATAATATGATGATGATGTTGGAGTTTGTTGAATATCATCAAATTTTTCTTCATTTTGATCATCATTAATTATATCAAATGAAAATATTTTTTGAGCAATTGCTAACGTAATAAGGAGAATAAAAACTAAAAATTAATATCGATTATTATTTATAATAGTTCTATTTTTTTTAAATTTATTTACCACTTATACATTGCATGGTAGTGATATTATTCAACTGAATTTGAAAAAAATATAAAATAAAATAATAGAAATAATATTATCAATATTTACTTACGATATTTGATTTTTATGTTGGAATTTTTTATATAGTAAAATGCCTGAAAAAATATAATACATTGAGTATTTATGTGACAATAAATGCGATGGCGGTAAAAGTGATGACGATAGTTTTCTTTTATAGTTTATGTTCAATCAAACATGCAATAGACCGCTTTAAATTGGAGTAAATAGTTTATAAAAAATTCTTTTTCATTTCGTAGTTAAATTATTACTTTTTATAAACTTATTAAGATGAAAAGAAAACACCTCTTCATTACTTTAAAATTTGACTTTTAGAAATTTTTTTCTTTTGTTTGATGAAAAAATAGATTTATTAGAAAAATCACTAATCATTTTAATTCTAGAATAATAATATCTTTTTAAAATTATTCTATTATAGATTGAAAAGAATTTCTTAGATGGATAAATTTTTCTAAAAGTTGTAATTTTTTTATGATGTTATCAACTGTATTGTTTACTGACATTGTGATCAACTTTTTCTATCTCTTTATTCTTGCGAGCTACTTGAGGTGTATAAGGAACAAAAAAAAAATGCAGAGTGAAATAGTCAGTAACTGTAGAAAAAGAAAATGTTATTTTCCGTATTCATGTAACAAACGAGGAACCTAAATCATTATTGTTAATAATTCAGTTTCTAATTTCCTTCTCATTATAAAAAGGAACATAAACAATTACTGACAGAGCCGATCATGAAAAATTCGGATTAATATCATTTCTGCTGTATACTGTTTTCGTTGATAATCCGAAAGGCGACATATATATACATCGACAACTACCATTTTTTTTGAATTATTCAGTCTCATGAATAACTATCGATATTATTTACGTGCTTCTTTTATCTTACAGATATTGCTGTGTAAAATTTCAAAAACACAAAAGACAATTGTATGATATTTATCGACTTGATTTTTGACTAGGATGAATAATATTTCACCTGCTTATTCAAGTTACAAACTTATTATTGGGATGCATTTGATTCTTGTTTGGTAATGATAGTTGAACTCTTAGCGATAGATACTGTCTTAGACCACTTGTTGTACGAATGTATTTCAAACCATATTAAATATATCGCTTCATTTTAGCGAAAAATCTTAAATTTATCAGAATATAAACGTAAAACTCAACAACAGAATTCAAGTAAAAAAATAACTATGAAAGAACAGGTAACATTCTGAATGTATATGCTCATATTTCTCCATTAAAATAGTTCAATAAAAAAGGATACTTCTCCTATTTTAAATACATTATATCCAATTTATATAGGTTAAAGAATACTATTACTGTAAATGATGACAAACCTTATTGTTTTGCCATTATATTGTACAAACCAAAAGTTTCTCTCTAATATCAATAAAATGTGTAAAAAGAATATTCAGATAGACAGAGAAGATTATTGTATTAAATTTGAATAATGCACAATATCCCACGCATAAAAAGAAAAAGATTCGAAAAAGCAGATTAAAAATCGATTAAAATGGCATGATTTTAATCCGATTTTTTAGCCTTAAATGCTGATTTTGTTTGATTTTAATTTTTTTAACTAATTTTAATGGATTACCGGTTTTAATTAATTAAAATCGATTGAAACTAAACGAAATCTGTATTTAAGACTAAAAAATCGGATTAAAATCGTGTTATTTTAATCGATTTTTAATCCGATTTTTCGCATCGTCTCTTTTACAAAGGATATAGATATTGTAACAACACATTACTTATTATAGATTTTTTTTTATAAATACAATATGTAATGTGCAAAAAATATTACTGTTTGAAATAGATAATAATCATGATATGAGATACAATTTTCAAAAGTCTTCCGCAACATTTTTATTGCAATTCAGAATGAATATATAAAATGAATGCCGTATTTAGCAAAAAATATTCATTGTACTTCAAATTCTGTTCGTATAGTTTTCAATATACATATAATATTTTATTTGTTATTTATTATTAATGAGTTTAATTGTATACAGAAATATAGATGGATCAGATAATTATAAAAAAAAGCACTTTTCTTTTTCTGTATTGTGTTGATATATTTTAATTAAGAATACTCAACCACTCTTTTGACATGGATAGTATAGTTTAGATCAATATTATAACTATTTCAAAAACATAATTCAACTGTTCTTTTATTCAATAGTTCATATAAAGAAATAATTTAAAAACTTCTTCAAAAAAAAACTAATAAATATAAAATATATATGATTTTTTTAAAATAAAATATATTTAATCGAGAAGATCTACTGTATGATTGTGCAACTACAGTATAAATATAAACAGGTGTTGTATCAATACATCGAACTAAAGTACTTGATGCATTATATATTGTAAGTGGATCACAAGGTAAATTTTGTTGTATAGCATTTATAGTTGTATTTACTTCTTGAGTATTAATTGGACGTCGTGATGGATTTGTTTCTAAAATAAGAAGAAAAAAAATAGTAAGAATTTAAATTAATATATTAGTTTTACCTGGTAAAAAACCAAGTAGAATAAAAATTCCAATAAGTAATCCAAGTGATAATAATAAACATGTAAGCCAACAACAAAATGGACAACTATAATACCATTCACAAAAATTACAATGTGGACAACGACGTGCACATTTTCCATGACACCATTTACAAAATTTATAAGATTTAGGTTTATAAGTCTTAAATAAAAGAAAAATTGTAGATATATTATTTTTTTGTTTTATGAATAAAAAAACTTACACCATCAGGAAATGCTTCTTCATAATAATCTTCATCAGATATATAAACATCACGTTCAAGATCAAGTGGAACAGTTTTTTCTCGTTTTTTCCATTGTTTTCTTGGTGATGTCCCACGATTAACAAGTGGAGTTTCAGATACAATAGCAACTGGTGTATCAGCAAGTGTACGACGACTTTTTTTAGTTATTGGTACAACTAAATCAGTATTAGAACTAGCACTTGTTGAAGCTGTAGGTAAACGAACAATGCGTTGCTCTTGTCGTCGTTTTACTATTGACATAGGTGGTGGAGATGAAATTGATGAAGCGGATTCAGATGTTGTTGAAAGTGGACTTTGTTCTCTAATAACACGTGTTGTTTTCGTATGAGGATAATAACGTTTAATATATGTTGTTGGTTGTGGTGATTGTACTTCAACGATACGTACAGTTGATTTCGGAGGTGTTGATTGACGTCGTCGAGATACATATACTTTTGCATCAGGTGATGGAGATCGAACATGTGGAATTGTTATATGATTATCATAACCACGAGTACGCTTTCCATATACAGGTATTCGATAAACATGTAATGGTCGAGAATCATTAGTACTACTTGAAGAAGCAGACATGAAATTTTATTTAATTTAAATTATTCTAAAATAGACAATAAATCTCGCATTTATTTTCAATATAACATACGATCACATGATAAAACAAAATAAGAAGTAACGTATTATTTTTAATTCTGATCTTCTTTTTTCTAAATTTGATTTATATTTCTTAACGACAAATAAACAAGTTCATTTTTACCGTAACTATACGAATCGATGATGAAAAATTTTTCAAACAGAAATTCTGCCATTATATTTTAATATATGGAGATTTTTATAATAAAAAGAAATCATTTGATCTCCTGCTGATTTCTTTTCTTTATTTCAGTACAGAATAATGTGAAAAAAATGAAATTTATCGTACACCAATAGAATTATGCTTTTCAAGAGTTTACAAAATTTGATCATCCTTTTTCATCTAAGTTTTCTTCAACAATTAGAAGTTTTGTAAATAACTCGTAGTATTTAGTAAAACAAATAGCCTTTCTCCTATAAGCATGAACTCTTACTCGTGTAATGAAAATGAGCGATTTAATTACTAAAAATCATCCGATTTTTGTGACAGTAGGAGTTATATTACTACTTCTACTCATCTTTATTCAGTATTGTTTGGATGTCTGGAGAAAGGAAAAAACGAGCATGGAATTTTTATTGATTCTGCAAGCTTGAAGAAAGGACTACAAAATTGAATACTTTTTGTTTTATTTAAAGACGACATTTTTTAAATAAGACTATGTAACTTTTGTTTAATTAGATGCTACTTATTTCAGTTTTTTACTATATTTCATACCATTCAATCAAGAAAAGTACAGAATGTTTAAATTTTTTTCCAGGCAAATAACTCTCTGATATTGAATAAGAAAGATTATGAAAACTTTTCAGTGCTGAATTCAAGAAATTCCTAGAATTTTACACTATATAGACACAGAAAAAATTTTTTTATTAGGCAGTTCAAACTAGATCGTATCTAAAATGATGAACAACAGAATGTATTCAACATCTGTTCCATAAATATTGGAACAATAATGAGACTGAAACACAATCGTATTGTTGAAGAAACTTTGAATAACATATTTTATGTTTTGAATACTAAGGAACGAAGCATTCAGTCAGTTGGAACTATTTCATATTCGTATTCGTTCCATCTTCATACTGACTTTTAATGATATTCATCAATCTCTAAGATTACTTTGTATTTCTATCATTTTAAATGAGATTTCATTTGAACCGTCTCAGGACAGTCATTTCTCTATCTCAATATGGTGTAAAATTTCAGAAATGTTCCCCAATTCAACACCGAACGTTTTTACTAAGAATAGACTGTTATTCTAAGTTTCATCATTTTCATCTTTATCCATGGATTAAATCATTTTTTTTCTCATTATGATAAATAAACGAAAGAACAGAAAATGTAAATAATTTATTTACGTTTACGTGTGTATAAACTTCATCATGACCTTGACGAAGTGTGCATAAGAAAGAAAAAACATTATAGTAATTAAATTCATTTTTCAGTCAGTATTAGTTGAATGATTCTATCTATTAGTTTTATATTTCAATGCTATAGAAACGAAAAAAGCTATAAGGATATGACTGTCTTTATGTTACATTTGTTATTTGTAAGCAAAAATGAATATTTTGACAATGTTGATGTATTACATTTCTCCAGCCAATTTTAGATAATGTCAGCACAGCTCGGAAACCTTTTAAATAAATGAAAAATCGAGCAATGATATACTTGTATTCTTTAACTCATATAATATTCATTTAGTAAACAAGAAATGATGATATTTGTTTTGAATATGCTGAAGTATCGTTGAGTTTGACTAAAACTACTCGTCGCAATGATATTATGACGCCATTCATAGAAGAGTAAAACAGTAGCAGATCTTTGTACAAAATCATAAATTCAAAATATGCGCATTTAAATGGAAATAACTTGAAAAGAAATTGGATTCAGCATTTTCTTTATTTTTTTCATGGTTCTGATTTAGTTTTCTCTAAACTACTGCGTTCTAGTATTTGAGACAATATATGCAAATATTAGTCGTTTCTTTCTTTTTTTATTTTGTCATCTTATTCTTTAATATAGACACTCATCAGAAGATTTATTTAAATAAAAAGCAAATACAATGCAGCTAAGTCAATATGAGTCTCTTCGAATGAATGATGATGTATTAATGATAAGTCGATCATCATTGTTCATTTTAACTATTTGAATTTTTATTATAGTCTTTGCCTTCATATATCGATTTGCGTTATCAGATGACACCTATTGAACATCAAGAACAGATGAATACTTGGTAAACATTTATACTAATGAAAAATCTTCAATTCATTTGAGATTTCTATATATATATATCTTTAGTACTGCTAATGCTTATGCAGGCGCATGTGAATATATTCTTAAACGTTATCTACATCAAAATATTGATGTATCAAGGATGTTTATTTACTATAATGCCCGGATAATTCAAAGATAAAGTTTAGTGGTTACAGATAATGGGACGTCACCGGAATCTGTTGCTTTAGGTTTACACAAATTTGGCGTTTGTGAAGAATATATTTGGCCATATGATTTTAAACTTCTCAATGAGACACCGCCAGCACATGTTTATGAAGCAGCAAGTCAAATGATAGTTCATTCATCGAGAATTTCTCTAGATTTGACTGCAATGAAAACTTGTTTAGCTAATCAATTTCCATTTCTTATTGCAATCCGATGGACACCTCAAGCATCGGAAGAAATAAAAAGATATGGCGGTTATGTATTAATGCCAAATCCGAACGATTCTCAAGTGATATTATGTCCTACACACGCTGCTTTAGTTGTTGGTTACAATTAGGGTTTAAATGGATATTTTTATATTCCATATAAATATTTATTAGAAAAAAACTTGGTCGATGTAAACGATGGCGTATGGACTATCGATGATACATTTATTCATCGACAATATTTATCATTACCTCAGCAAAGAATATCTCATGGCTACAAACCAGGAAATAAAAAGACTAAAAAAGGATTATTCAAATGGTTATTTCAAGGTTGCTTATCGAGCAATCAATGACTTCGATTATTTCACAAAACCAGAATTTTAATAGTTCTAATAAAATTCATATGAATTCGATCATCATCACTTGCAAGTTAATAAATTCTAAAGTTGAATATACAAATTTATCAAATATCAAATTTTAAAAAAGAAGCCAAAAGTACTTATAATTCTTTATGTTTCTTTATCATGTACTAGCGGTAGTACCTGGTGCTGCTTGGGAAATCTCCACACTGGAAACTTAGCATGTCAGAAAACGACAGAAGATGTATAGAAGGCGTGCTTAAGGAGTGTGGGGATGTGACTGCCTTTCTCTTAACTCATGCGTATTGCTATACTTTATACCAATACCCAGTGCAAAAAAAGTGACACTAAGAGATGAATATTCTAACGATTACAGCAAATGCTCCAAAGTTTTTGAAAGACCGGAAAAAATTGCAATCTATCGTAACCTGTATGAAATTTCAGTCCAACCCTCTCACCAGTCATCCTAATCTCCTCTCGATTTTCCTCAGGACCTAAGAGTATGCCATGAAAAGTTTGGTACCACTAGCTCGTGTGATGTCCAAATGCATAGCGAACAGACACACTTTCTTCTTTATATAGACAGATAATAGCAATCACTGGATTTTTCTTATACAGTTTGATCAAAACTAATCTGTCGTCAAATATTTTCACATCTATTTTGTTTCTATAGATCAAACAATAAATTATTTTAATGGAAAAATTTACAGCTTGCCGTGAATGTTGATTAAATAATATCTTTAAGTTATCATCTCTAATTATTTTTACCCTTTTCTCTTTCATTCTTATATAAATATATGAATAATTCTGTTCGACTGCCGTTTATTAAACATTTTAACATACACTTTTATTTTTCTTTCTTCTTTATACTATTCTATTCTTTTTTCTAAGCATATCAAAGGATAAATATCAAATTTATACATCTGTCGTATTGTTTTTATATATAGAAAAGATTTTTATAATGCATTGGTAGAATTTTAAAATTAAAGAACGTTTGGTATTTTAATAGATTCAATTGTTTATACGTTTGGGAAACTGATTCTCGATGGCAATCATTTTTCATTCTATTCAAATAAATATTAGAGAATACTTTAATCTCTAATTCTTATATTAGATTACATTGCTTCTGCTTTTGCATTGAATTTTAGTGTAAACTAATATTTAGTTCAAAAACTCAATTTAGAATTTGATTGAAAATATTAATTATTTTAAATAAAAATCTCAGTATTCAACATGAACAATCAATTTAATATATTCATTTGAGCATTTACAATAAATACATCGTCTAACATATACATACGTAAAAGAATAAGCTCACTTCTCTTCTAAAATCCAGTTCCGGCGAAAATGAGACCAGATATGAGTTACCATCTGCTGTAGTTATAAGACATAGCAGAACTTTTAAAAGCTTTAAGTCAGGATATAGGAACAAACTGTTATAATCAACAACAACAATCATGATTTTTTATGGATAAATATTCTAAATCAGCATTATCTTTAGTATATATAAAAGTTGAAAGCAAAAAAACCATCAAACACTTTGAAGTCTTTATTCTGCTTTCATTACAATTCGTTAAAGTATTGGATGATGTTTATCGTCAAAAATTTCTTTTATTTAATTCTATTATATTTGGTGAATTCTCTACCTCAAATCAATCTTCATCTTACTGATTGGACAGGTAATAATGAGGGTGATGTTGTCATTCAACATGATTGTCTTTATACTGTTGCTACAATCAAAAATGAAACTGATCCTCATCAAATAATTTCTTATTGTCTAACTGACTGGTCATCAAAATGGAATATTTCACAAAATAATTCTCATCAAAAATTAACTTTTGATAAACTTTACAAAAAAAATATCACTAGTCAACAATTATATCTTTGGTCAGCACCAATGGATATTATTGAACGTTATCAATTCTATTTAAATCAACTTTTAACTTCAAATGAAACATCTTTGATGGGAACATCACTATTCTATAATTGTACATCACCAAGATTTGGTTCACAATGTCAATATTCTTTTGATTATTATAAATCTTATCATTCATCAATAAATGAAATCATTTATGATTTCTATCAGTATGAATATGTTCCTACGGATTTAACATGTTATAATCATTTAGTATGTAATCGTGGATCGACATTAATATGTCTTGATTGGACTGAAATTTGTGATGGAACTCGTGATTGTCGAGATGGAATTGATGAAGAATCTTGTTGGCAACTTAAATTTAACGATTGTGAAGAAAATGAATATAAATGTCTTAATGGACAATGCATATCCAAAATATTTTTGTATGATGATCGGAATACATTTGAATGTGTCGATAGATCAGATGAAATTGCCAGAAATACGTTGCGTTCTCGAAGTACTTTATATGCTCATTATGGTGAACCAACAATCACAAACGAAGATATTGTATGTCCAGTACGATCTGATTTACACGGTTTCAAATGGACAAGTTCGTGTCTCTACGAACGTAATAAATTATTTCAAGAATTACTATTTGATGACAAACCCAATGGAACATCTGATGATTGTTGGTTAGCAGTTAAGTGCCAGTTAAACATTGAGAGTTACACGAATCCAAAATGTCGCACTCTTTGTCCCAGTGGAATATGCAAAGCAACAATAAACAAGACTTGTCCAGATATGTTCAGTATACCAACTGGCACAATTGCCTTTGGCCATATGTTTTTTGTCTACAGCAGAGATATGAGTTTATCCTATGCTCATCTACCACCACCTAATTATATATGCTATAATGATCAACTCTGTGATGGATTATATCTCAACATATCATTAGTTTCATTCAATAATGCCACATGTCATCGTCCAGAAGTTTTTCCATTAAAATTCAACTCACTCGCATTGGTCAGAAGAAATTGGTACGAGGCATTCGTTTTCCCACTATATCGACATCTTTCTCAATGCAACAAAATTATCTCGAATAATTCTACAAGTTATAATAAATTAACTATCTATAAATGTCTTAACTCATCAAAAAGTATATTAAAAGATCAAATTTGTAATGGAATACGTGATTGTGATGATGGAGATGATGAGGTATGTGATTTGATCAATGGTTCATGTCCTTCATATGGCATAGGAAATCTTTTCGCATGTATAACAAACAATAAATGTATTTCTCAATCACTTATCAAGGATGGTTTGTGCCAATGTGGCTATGATAGATTTAGTTTATGTGATGACGAAGATCTAGATATTTACTATAGTAAAACTCATATATCATTTACAACTATATGTGATGGTTTTATAGAATTATGGCCTGTTATTATTGATGGAGAAAATGTAACAGATGAAACAGAATGTGAATATTGGGAATGTAATAATACTTATACACGATGTGATGGATTTTGGAATTGTTTAAATGGAGCGGATGAAGTTAATTGTAATTCATTATCACCATTATTAAATTGTTCAAATCATCATCATATTTGTGTCTCACCTCGTACAAATCAATTTATGTGTCTGCCTCTTGAAAAAGTTAATGATGGTAACATTGATTGTCTTGGTGGTACTGATGAACCGAAATTTTGTCGAACAAATCCTTATTATGTCAATGATAATAATTTTTACTGTAATGCTTATCAAGAAGAAAGTTGCATCTCTTCCACAGATTTATGTTTTTTAAGCTATTGTAAAGACAGAAGTGATGTACAATTTTGTGATAAAACTCGAAATATTACGTTATATTCGAGTATTTGCTTGGAAAAGAATAAAATTTATCGTTCTGATGTCGAAAACTTCTTTTGCAATCGGAAAATTGATAAAGATAAATCAAGAATTGAAAATTTTTCACTTGAAAAATTAACAAAACCAACTACTAATTCAATACAAGAACCTACACATACAATAATTTCCTATCCTTCTATTAGACAAACAATTATACAACAGTTTCAAAATCTATGTCATCGTGGTCTTCCTTTACGAATTTGGTTAGATGATAATAAAGGTTTGAGTACTATAGCATGTCTTTGTCCTCCTAGTTTTTATGGTGATCGATGTCAATATCAAAATCAACGAGTTAGTCTTACTTTACAATTTCAAACATTTGCTGATTCTCGACGAACGATATTTGCTATTATTATCTTACTTATTGATGATAGTAATGAACGAATTATCCATTCATATGGACAAATTACTTATCGTTACATTGAAAATTGTCGAACTAAATTCAATATTTATTTACTTTATTCAACTCGACCAAAACATTCGGGAAAAAATTATTCATTACATATTGATATCTATGAAAAGATATCACTTACATATCGAAGTAGTATGATAATTCCACTTAAATTTTCTTTTTTACCTGTAGATCGCATCGCTGTTCATCTCACTATTCCAAGTACAGAGACTAGTAAGGAAAATTGTTTAGATTCCAAATGTATAAATGGTCAATGTATGAAATATTCAAATAATCCGAATTATCAACATTTTTGTCAATGTTATAAAGGATGGTTTGGAAAATATTGTGATATTCCACTTAAATGTACATGTTCATCTGATTCATTATGTCTTGGAATTTTATCAAACAATCGATCTATTTGTGTTTGTCCTCTTAATAAATGGGGTTCTCAATGTTTACTTAATAGTACTATATGTGACTCTCATGGTAATAAAACTTGTCATAATAATGGTCAATGTATACCAATTGATGAAAATAGTGCATCAACCAAACAATTTATATGTCTTTGTCCAAAAGGTTTTAGTGGAGAGAGATGCGAAATACCTGATAATAAAATTATTTTATCATTTGATAAAGATATAACTTTATCAGAAATATTACTTATTCATTTTATTCGAATAATTGATAATAGTCCACCTGAAAATGGTTCTACTTTCAAAACGATTCTTACTAATCGAACTTTAGTTACGATTCAATGGTCATATCCATTTCATATTGCTTTTCTTGAAATGTATCGTAGTTATTATTTAATTACTATTCAAAAGATATTTAATCGATCAACAACTATTATTCGAAAAATAAGTTCATCAGATCGTTGTAAACATATTAGAGAAGTATTCAATGAAACTATTTCCAATCTTCATCTTCTTCGTCGTATTAAATATTATCATTTAGCATGTCAAAAAGATTCATTACTATTATCTTGCTTTTATGATAATAATTATTTTTGTTTATGTAATGATTATGGTAAAAAACGTTTGGCTAATTGTTTTGAATTTAATTCATCAATTGAACATAATTGTTTTGGTTTAACTAATTGTAAAAATGGAGCACAATGTTTACAAGATAGACCTTTTTGTTCACAAAAATTCGTATGTGTTTGTCCAAAATGTTTTTATGGAGAACAATGTCAATTTAGTTCAAATTTATTTGATCTTTCATTGGATGGTCTTTTAGGTTATTATATTCAACCAAATATTAATATTATACATCAATCATCTATTATTAAATTTAGTATAGGATTAACAACTTTAATGATTTTAGCAGGACTTATCAATAGTATTATATCAATAATTACATTTAAAAATAAAGAACCACGAAAAATTGGTTGTGGGATTTATTTATTAACTTCATCAATCATTAATTTGATTAATATGATTATTTTTGCATTGAAATTCTGGATACTTATTATTACGCAAATATCATATATTACAAATCGATCATTTTTATATTTTCAATGTATGTCAATTGATTTTATTCTACGAATTAATCTTAGTATGGATCAATGGATGAGTGCATGTATATCTATGGAAAGAGCATTTACCATAATAAAAGGAACCAATTTTAATCAAAATAAAAGCAAAAAAAGGGCTAAATATATTATTTTTATTCTACTAGTTTTTACCACTAGTACAACTATTCAAGATCCTATTTCTCGACGTTTATTTGATGAATATGATGATGATGTTGATAGAAACAGAATTTGGTGTATTGCTAATTATTCACCTCGTCTTCGAGTATTTAATTCAATTACAGTTATGTTTCATTTTTTTGCTCCATTTATTATCAATATTTTATCGGCTATTGTGATTATTGTTAAGGGCGCTCAACAACGAACGACTGTACGTGTTTATGAAACTTATCGAAAATTATTATATGAACAATTTCAACAACATTTTAATTTATTGATATCTCCAATTTGTTTGGTTATTCTTGCTATACCACGTATAATTATTTCTTTCATTTCAGGTTGTATGAAATCAATTAGTGGTTCATGGTTATTTCTTATTGCATATCTTATTTCGTTCATTCCATCTATGCTTACATTTTTAGTGTTTGTTATTCCATCAAAAATTTATAAAGAAGTATTTTACAATACTCTCAAACAATATCGAAATGCAATACAAAGACAATTTAATTCTAATCTATAGAAAGTTAGTATAATAAAAAAAATCTTTTTTTAAAAATCTATACATTATATTTAAATAAGAATTCTTATATATGAGATATTTTTCTAAATGAACATGAAGTGAAAGCAACATATCTGTAATTTAAATAGAGTTCATTTACTAAAATTATAACTATGTTTGTTTTTCTTTTTTAGATTAAATCGTTGATTATCAAAGAAAAGACAACAATTTTAATATATTCATTGTATGCTTTTGTATTATACTTCAATAATTATTAACTCTTTGCCTTCTATGTTTAAATAAATAAGTGATTTTGTTAAATAAAATTCAAATATTAAGATTATATTATTTTTCAACTTTTTTCATTAATATTTTTGAATTTTTTTCACTTCTAAAGAAAAGAATTTATTTTTTGTGAAATATTATCTAAAAGAAGTGTTGAAGTAGAGAGATTGAAGTTTGAATATTCCTTTTTCTCACAGATTATGACAATTAATTTAGTATATGTGCTTGTTTCTATCCCTTCTCATTGATTATTACATATTATAACTGAGATTTCTCACAGTTGATAGATATTAACAATGTATAGTAACTTACATATCAAAATGCATTTAAAAAAATTCTTCTGTTAACAATATAAGCAGCCCGACCACTTTCCATATTTTAATCCCATATGAACTTTGTATACAATTTTTTCATTCATTATGATGTATCATACGATGCAAAAGTGTTTGCAAAAAATGTTCATCTCTGTTAAACTATATTGTTAACTCGTTTAGATTAATCAAATACTTTGTTTTTATTAGAAGAGCAACATCTGAAGTATAAATTTATTACTAAATACATTTTCCTAGAACGAATTTAAAGAGAAAGTAAAATAAAAACTAAATATGTCTAAAAATGTTATTGCGACATCGCCATTCAGTTATATCATTTACTATTTTCTGTTAATATTTTCTATATCATATAAGAAATAAAAAGTGCCACTAGAATGTTTTGAAAAACTGGCAATTCTTATCAAAAATTTGATTGTACAAAAATTTCATTTTTCAAACTTTAAAACGAATGTAAAACTTTTCTCCAAAATTACCATCGAAAATTTTTTTGTCTAGATTGATTCATATAGCACAAAAAAATTCAGAAACACAAAATTTTCAAATCATGAAAAATGCGACAAGAAGTTCAGGCAAACAGATTTTTGCATCGAATGTTAGGTCCAGATCATTTTTTTATTGAATAATCCGGTATATATATTTCATTTTCCTATTTGTGGTTTTAGAGCTATAGTAAACCAGAAAACAACGACTCTGATAATCATGTCACAAAAACTACGTTATACTTCTTTGGATTGTTTATGGCAAATGTGGACAAAACAGTCATATATCTTGTGAGTCATGAAAAGCTTGAATAAACATAATAAAATCCTGGACACATTAGAAGAGTCCCTCGGAAGTTGATATTTTTAGCATTTATGTACATATTAATATCTAAGCATTTTTTTTATTATCAACAATATTTTGCTTCCATCGCCGTAGCAATGTGCCAACCCTAAATTGTGAACAAGCTATGAAGAAAAGTTAATAGGACAGAATCGTTAATAAATAAAATATTTTCTGTATTACGAAGAATGTCTTGAGATCACTTTAGTTCTCTTTTGCAGCATATTGTGAAGAAATCTGTTAAATTTTCTCGATGAAAATATTCGTTTCAACAGTCACAGAACATAATTAATGTGATGCACATTCAAAGTTGTTGCATATGTAAAGATCTTTCTGAAATAAGAACTTGATGTCCATTATTTAATACAGTAAAATCCCTCTAAGGTGATTACCATTAGGACCAACGAAAATCGTTCACATTAAAAAGATGATCATACTGAAAGGATTTTATGCAAACATCAATATACGTACAGTACCTCGTGCAAATTTATTCTATTCTTGACTGATATCTTATAGTGTACTGAGCAATGTACAAATAGTTTAATACTTATTTTGACCAAAACTATATATAAAAGATTCAACTGTTGAGACTCAACCGTTGCGGCACTCATTTCACTGTCATGGGACCCAACGAATACACATTCTCTCTTTGTTATGCATGTTCTCTCATGTATATTATCATTTCTATCAGTCTCTTCTATATGTTATATAGTTCTATGCACAGGTTATACTAGAAAAATGCAACTTCAGATTGTTGTCTTAATAAAAATATATACACTATATTATTTTGTGAACTTTTTCACTAAATCTGCCTTATGAAGTTTGATCTATGAGTCGATAATATTCTAACATAACATCTCTTATATATCCTGTATCTTCTGCATCTTTGATCTCTATATATTTCTACATACTTAGATTTAAATGAAATTCTACGAAAGTCATAAGAGACAGCATATGTTTTTTGCAAGACTCTGCATGTATATATATAAATCATAAATATGATTGAATCAAACTAAATCTACTTCTTTTTTCAAAAGAAGTATGCATATACCTATGAATTATAATTATAGCTCAGTAAAACTGCATCCACTCATATTCGTACAGCAGTATGTGTGAATATATAAATTATAGATGTAACTGAATAAAAATTCTACTTATATTTTTATAAGAGTATGTATGTATAAATGTATTATAGTTATATATAAGTAATAGTAAATCTTTGGATAATGAGGAAATTTCTTGAGTTTATACACAGCTTTCGAATTCAAACTACTTCCATTTTGGTTATCGGAAGTAAATCAAACATGCTTGCCAAAGAACTATGGTTCACTTCGTATAGACAAAATGAACTAATCAAAATAGAGTCCACAATTTGCCATAATAGATCTGTTTTGCTCCTTTTCTGTGTAGACTATTAAACCAAATGAATCAGAATGGAATCAGTTTTTAATCGATCAGTTTGTCCTTTTTTTTGCTTCGAATTCTTTCATGCTCTTTTTATTCGGAACAAAAAACTTCTTTGCTTTAATTTATTCAGGTCAAAAAATCTTACAAGATCTTGTAATATAAACGAAATCTATAAGAATCTGACAAAAAATTGCGATCTCTCGAATCTGTAATCAGATTATACTACATTTCCTTTAAAGATCTTATGTGCACTTTATTTTCACTAGAAATTTTTAGCAAGGTTTTAAGGGAATATTAGTTTTAATGAAATATCTGTAGCATTTCACCACCTAGCAGAATCTTGTTAAAATCTTCTAACATGATCTAACGTAAGAAATCAGAGACCGTAATTTTTTGTACGTTTTTCTTCTGCTTTTATCAGATCAGATATGGTCAAGCGTACGATTCTTATAAGATCTTGCTATCCAACTGTTCGACCTGGATTGGTTAGGAAAAGTGAATCCGAAAGGTAAACTCGAAAGTTCGAATTCATTTACATATTGATATTTTACCACTGAAACATCTTCCATATTTTAAAACTTATGATATTGAGACAATATGTTGTTTGTAAATAATTAAGAATTAATTAATTAGTACACTTAAAAAACTCAACTGATTAGGGATATTATCGACTATTTTTTGAATCATATTTGGCTATGATATCTGACGACTTCGGGAGACTTCCTCGAATACAATAATCAAAAATCTTCGAGCTTTTCTTGATCTTGATATCTGTGACTTTTATAGGTGTTCTTGAACATAATAGTCACAGCTTTTCGACCTCTATTACACTATGATGTCTAGGATCTTTGGATGGCTTCCCACACATCATATTCGTAGCGTTGTCAATCTTATTTCTACATCATTTCTATGACTACTCAACTCTTCTTTGTACCGTATGTCGTTGGCTTCGGATGTTCCATCCGAACACTGAGTGAACAACTTATTAATTCCTACCCTCAGAACATATCTAGTCGTTTTTAAGCTGATGTTTAACAGCATGTACATAACTTTTACATTTGTTCGAATAGAACTTATATGATTTTGTGGGTATGTTTTAGGAATAGTAGTGCTAACTCATGAATCTCTTTTCAGGCATCCTACTTATGGTTTCCTGCGGATCGTGACTTACGATCCAAACAAACCTCCTTTATATAGGTCTGACTGACCATCGATAGACTGCTGATCAGCGCAATCCATTTGCGCCTGCCATATACTTTTTTTAGATCGAACCTATCTGTCGCGATCTTTGCAATTTTTCACATGCTAATAGTATGATTCGTCTGCGGCGAAAGTAGAGGATCTTATCAAAGATGACGCAAGAAGCGGCAAAGCAACTTTAATTTCATGGAAGCTGATTGAAAAGCTTTTTAAATGATGACAAGAGAGAGAGAGTCCAGACAAGGCAGTGATTAATTTTGAGAGCTTTTTAATTTTTGCAGGAACTTCCTGAAATGATTGCCAATATTTAGATGTGGAACGAGACTGTTACAATTCAGAAATTCCTAGCTTGATTTCGCAGATTTGGATCATTTCTAGATTTGGTCGTTGTCACATTCGATCGCTTGCGAGAATTAGATATCGAAAATGACTGAATCTAATTTGGCAATACACAAAACTTCTACAATAAACTACTCCATAATATAATTCGAATGACGATCAGTTCGCCATAGTTTTCGACTAACTGTGAAGCAATTAGCTTCCTCTCCTTGTTTCTTTTCTCCCTTCCTCACCAGGCCCATAGTGGACAGCCAGGCAACAAAACATTTTTCCTCAATATCTAATTTTCTCATTTTTATGGCGTGCAAAAAAAGTGGAATAATATCGCATATGAAAGTTCAGTAAGCGCACTACAAAACGCATATTTACTTGTTATTAAAACTTTTTTTCCTCAAAAACGTTTTATCCAAAATACTCGAAATTTGTTCTGCTCCTGGTCTTCGCTTACTGCCTACTGTGCCCCTCCTGTTCACGTAAAAGTTAACAGTTGCTCAAAGATGCTGGTCTATACTATTAAAACCCAGTAAAAACGATTGAATAACACCTTATATTCGAGATAAATATGAAAAAGATTCCTCAAACTGATTACCGTTGTGATACTTTCAAACTTTCTGATGTTTTATAAGAAACTATCTGATCAGACAAGAAACGAAAAGCAGACACATTGACATAGAAAAAGTTATTTTGTGAGAAAAAGTAAGTGATGCTCGTACTTAAAGCTGCAAATATTGTTTACCTTTGTCAAAACAGTTTTCGTTCGCTGAGAAGTACGAATTTTAGACATTTTAACATCGATTTTTTTTCGTTAGTTCTCTGCCTGAATAAATTAAAAAATGAAAAATCATTGAATTCTATTTCTATACGCATTCTTTTTCGTCTTGTTCAAATTAAAGTAAGCTTTTCTTGTGGTTTGTCGTCATAATTATCATCGAAGACATCTGAATTTCTACTTGTTTCCGATAAACAAATTGTATTTAATTGACTGTAACATTGCTGAAGGTTTTATTTGAAATAGATAAATTAAACCCAGTTTCTCCAAGTATCAATCAAGTCTTTCGACCTAGTGAGAATCAAGCATCTCCAAACCTAATCGTCTTACCTGTGTAGCTGTGGCGATGTCTATTAAGAATAAGGAAAATTCATTTTCATATTATTCTATAAAAAATATATCCACTAAATCTTTTCGTAACTGTATTTGTTATTTAAAGAAATGCAGTTTTCTATTGAAAATATTTATAGAAATCACAGACAGACAGGTAGACTACATAGTCTGTTTGAATCTTTGATCGCAAAGCTTTATACTTCCAATTTCCAATTTCCAATTTCCCGATGAACGTGATAGTTTTGGTAAAAGATTTCGTAGTAATGTTTTGGTCATTTTCTTTAGTTTCATGTTAGAATGAATTGGATAGGCATACATGTAGAACTCGAAGACTCTCCTCGAGTATTAAAAATTTTACTCGAGTTTTCAACTATTCGACTATTGATACACGAAAGATGAAGGACGCTAACTACAGGATGCTTTCTGCAGAATGCTAGAAGTAATACACATAATTTTGAGGGTGTGGGTGTGGGTGAGGTTGTCAAAGAATCGCTACCTGTAGATTACGGGCAAATGTAACGGACAGCATCTTTTTTCCGTGGATTACTTTCAGCATCCTGCGAGCAGGATCCGGCAGGCAGCATCATGTTGACAGCATCCTGCAGGCAGTATCCTGTAGTAGCATCCTTAATCTATCATATAGTAATAGTTGAATAGTTGAAAACTCGAGTAAAATTTTAATACTCGAATCGAATTAACGAGTTCTACACTACTGGAATTCTATGATTTTGATACAAATGTTATCTAAATTTATCTTTTGAATCGATAAACTGTATCCTATACATAAGAAAATTAGATAAATTTGTTACTGATCAATAATTATTGGAATTAACAAACTAAAAAGAGTGCGTCTTGATCTATTAGATCTCTATGTCTCTATAATATAAGCCTTGTAGATAATCGAGAATGAATCAAATTTTTTTGCTAATATTCTTTGTTTTTATTATATGGCAATTATTTCTGATATGCATGCATCACTATTTTAATTACTTTTCTCTAAAACCAACAACATCTAATTTAACTTCATTGATGACACCATTTCAACGAATAAATCAAAAATCAACATTCATCTGTTCAGAAGTTACGCTTCAAGATCGATATAAATTAGAATTTCAACAACTTGAATATTACCGTTTAAATCAATTGTATGAACAACCAACAATAACAAGACATTCAAAACATCATAAGTTATCATTACCAGAATTACCTTATTTTTATTCATTATGGAAAACATCATCACTACTTCCTCGTTTAATGACACCATGTGAACATCAAGTATATGTCAAACTATTGAAGACATTCGATGAAATATGTCAAAGAAATGACATAGAATACATGATTAGTCATGGTACTTTACTAGGATCATATAGAAATCATGGTAAGTCCTTCATAACTTAATTTAAAATAATTTCTCATTTAGAAATCTCTTAAAAATACGTATAGAAAAGAAAATAATGTAACAATTTTTAATAGCAAATATTTTTCAAAACAATCTATAATATCATATAATCTTTAATATAATTTTGTGTCCATAAATAGATCTTAGCGAAATTAAAATGAGCTTGAACTGGATATAAGATATCAATTTGTTTATAGATCGTAATATATGTACTAATCTCATATATATAAACAACGAAATATTACATTTTGAAACGGTTAATAGGTATCGTTTGAGTTTTAAATTTACGCTTCAAAACTGTATAAATACCACAGTGCCTTCTCAATACTAAAGTACCACTTCTGTATTTTGTAGTAAAATTCGAAGTTCAGTTGCTGCACTTACTTGTTTGAAAAGTTCGTTCTTTTTTTGTAGTTTTAATTGAGAAGGTATAATCGTTATTTTTCTCCAATATTCTGCTAGTAATATATTTGAAATAGTAATCGCAAGAAATATAAAAATAATTTACTATTTAAGCTTTTTTCTTTTATTATCCAGATATATTACCATATGATGATGATGTTGATATATTGGTGCATAAAAAATATTATTCACGTCTATCAGAAATTAATAAATTAAATAATAAAAAGAAATTGGCAATTTTATCTAAAAACATCTAAAAATATGAAGTTTTATTTTCGGGCATCTCCATCAGCCGGTAATTATAAATGGAAATGGCCATTTATTGGTATTCAGTTTTTTACAGATAATTCTACACATATTAAATTGAATATTTATTTTAAAAAGGATTTTATATTTCCATTAGTATTACGCCCCATAGCTACTCTTTGGTTACCTGGACCACGTAACATTCACGGGTTCTATGACATATTATCAAAACATTATTATTCAAGATTATCAATTGATAAAAAATGCTATTTAAAAAAGTATTCACATCGAGATGAAAAATCTAAATATAAACAAAAAACTGTTAATTGTTCACAATTACATAATATTTATCCATATCTTCGACGAATATGTGATAAGACTTATTGCTATGAACATTTTATGTTAAATAATGTAACAACATTGTATGTTTTGAAGATGATTAAAGATAAATAATATTTATTGAACTATAACAATCAATAATTCTGAAATTAGTTTTTATTCTAGCTAAAAGAAAAAGTTTTTTTTAGATATAAACAAACAACACAAAGAGTAGGTCACAGCGAAAAAAATGTTTAAATCTTGTTTTTTCCATTTTATCTTTTCTCGAATCAATATATTAGCATTCTCTATTGGATATTGAAGAAGGAATGGTTTGACACTATACATGCTCCTATTCAATTCACTCATATAAATAACTAGTTGCTGTAAGAAAATATATTACATATACATATTTATTATTGTGACCTTGCAAACCCTCATTTCGCCTACCGGTGAAGAATATGTTATTCTAATCAAAAGCTTCGGTATACTATTCATAAAATCAATCAGATCTAGGATGTATCTATAGAAAAAGCGATAAAATAAATGTAACTACAATCATAAATAACAGGATCATTGAAAGCCCAATCTATACAGAGGATGAGGATTAAAACATAAATAGAAACACAGAACTCGTTATCTGATAAATATCCACTCCATGTTGATACATATCAGTACAATAATTCTAGAATTACAGGTCTTTTAAAAGTATAAGCAGGGTTATCACTGTGCAAATACCAAAGGATGTACACGTGCATGAGGATATATATATGGTATAGCTGCTTGCTTACATGATGAAGTGCACTTATCTTCAGCCAGATGAAGAATATTTGAATTTAACGATTGTTGGTGAAAGCTTATGTTGTTTTCAGGAGAGCCCTATGTTTCTCGCCGAATATAGGATTATCTGAATTTTTAGAGTTGTGAATAAATATACCTTCAATGGAAATTTATCAAGTATATATATGCTGTGAAAAACAATGATATTATGTAGGATAGAAGAAATAAAGTATATATAAAATTCAGATGTCATGTAGTTTTCGTTAGATCCTATTAAGTTTTATCCATATTGCTGAACATATGATTAGAAGGTATCTAGAAATTCTTGGATTTGGGAAAAATTCATAGTGTAACAAGTTGGATTTCATAAGAGAATATTTTTGAAATTTTTCATATTCTAAATTGCATTATCTCTTTGTTTTATAAGAGAAAAATTGTGAATCTTATTTTTTCAAAAAAAAAACTTGATAGAAAATATATAAAAATATCGATGAAATATTTCATTAGTTACTAAATTATTTAAATTAACAAAGAATAATTCGAAAATGTGAAGAAACTCAAACTACAACAATCAATATTATACCACAGGGGACATTACAAAAGTTTTTTCGTCCGCTTCTTTTAAAATCTTTAGTTTAAGCTCAAATAACCTATTATAACGCTTTTAGACGTATTTAGAAACATGTGGAAAAACTCAAATTTACAAGTCCTGTCCTTTGCTGTCGGCCATCATTTCTTTTACGATATAGTAACATACTATTTTCTATACGCTACATAATCGACGACTCATAACAAATGATCGAGCTTTGCATTTCACATTTCAACCTCGAAATATATTCGATTTAAAAAACAAAATATTTCAGAAGATGCAGCTTGAAAAAGCCTAAGGTCTACAATGTAAAGCTTATTCTAATTGTGTGCTTTTTGTTTCAAAATAAATAGTATTCTGACTAACCAATTTTCGACGCTCTTATAACTAATTCAGCGTATCTTGGGTTTTTTTTATAATAAAAAATACAAAATTGAAATAAACTGTTTTTTCTAAATTATAGAGCCTTTCAGGCTGCATCTTACGACGTATTTTGTTTTTCTAACAATAAAACGTCAAGTGATAAATCCGAAAAAACATACATTCGCTACCTTTCAGAAAATTGATGTTTTTCAAAGATCGAAACTTAATCGTCCAAGATTTCTGTCAATTTTGGAAACAAAATAAATCGTGTTATGTAAATTATAAAGCTTTTCATGTTGCATTTGATGGTATATTTTAATTTTTATTTAATAGAAAATATTAGGTAAAACAAGGATGACATAAAGAAAACCCAATTAGTCTCTTATAAAAAAACACTAATTACACAACATCGAAATATTATTGTTCAAAATTTTGCCAATTTTTGGACACTAAAAAATAATTTTATTTTTATTTTGCTATTTCTCATAATAAAAAAAATTTGTTACATATTTCAGTGCAGAAATATCTTCTGCATCGAATGGTGCAAAAATCAGCTAATTATCTCAATAATTAATTGATCAATTAATGATTGTTTATGAATAATTGATTTTATTCTTATTAGAGATACTGTTTCTATTAAAAACAATAAATGAAAAAAGTGTTCCTACTAAGAATGACCTATGTAAAATACATAGAAATTGATAAATTTTTAGTAAATCGAATTTTTTATTTTTACAACGAAAAATTTCAATATATTTCTAGAACAAAAAAGGTTTCTCACTATTCGATACCATTAGATTCCAAGATTCAGATTTTTATAATTTGTGATAACTGAGATATTACATTTATAAAAATTTATCAGCTATTCTTATTGAGAACGTTACTCCTAATAAGAACAGACAGTGAAAAAATGTTTTTAATAAGAAGAGTATACATAAAGTACAAAGAAAATAAAAAATATTTTTTATGTCTAAATCAGAAAAATTTCTTTTTAAGTTCGTTATAAGAAATGTTCATTGTCTATTAATACATTACCTTTCAGCTGTTCAACTTAAATAGATTTTTTTTATGTTATAAAAATATAATCAATTGGAAACTATGATATTGTTATTACAAAATAAGGTTAGAATAAATTAACATAATTAACCTATATTATTTTGATTATAATTTTAGTTTTTTTTGCTGTAATAGAATTCTGTAAATTTTATTAAAAAATTTGCTCTACAAATACAAAACAAAATTCCATATAGTTTGATCATTCAATCATATATTATTGATGAATTCTTAGCGACATTATACGTCCGTCCACAGCTTTCACTTTCGAATTAGAGTTGTGATCATCCACTGTTTCTGCTTAGGTAAATGATAAAACGGTGAGATTTTGTCTGAAAGATGCGCCGTGAAACGCTCTACAAAAGCTGCAAGACCGAATTTTTTTTAATCTACTCTAAAGATTTTTCTGATACTCAAAATCAAACAGTTTACATAGCAGTATCACTACCTATTTTGTAGAAAATGTTTCGAGGTCTTATCTGATTCACAATAGAACTTGATCTATAAAACTTTTGTAGAGTTTTTCACGGCGCATCTCTCGGAAAACAACTTAACGTTTTATCATTTACCTAAGCAGAGATATATGCGAGAAATAAAAAATGTTACAACATAATGGACATTGTGTCAGAAAAGAAAAAGTGACTATCTCTTCTAATACACTTTTTATACTTTAGCCTGCATTTGATGATCAATGTTGATAGTTCTGTAGACTCTCTGAAGGCTTTGTATACTTTACTCGAAATGATCGGTAGTTTAGCAAGCGACCTGAAGGTTTTGCATACTTTATGCAAAACGATCAGTAGTTTCATAAATGATTCGAAGATTTTGTGCGTCTTATACGAAACGGTTTATAGTTTAGTAGGCTTGCTAAAAGTTTTTTTCATATTCTACACAAAACACATGGTCGTTTCGTAAATTATCTGAAGATTTCACAGTTTTCTTATAAAACCTTGCATGGTTTCGAGCACTATTGGAGACTTTTTGTTTTCCTTTTATCACGAAAAGTTTGATAATAGTTTTAATGTGGATTTTATTCAAAAATATATATTTCCACAGCAACATGAAAGTTTCAGCAAAACTTAGCATTAATATTTGTAAGAATAAGAAAAAGATAACGCAGAAATGGTAATATGCATATATCTCAAGAATAAATCAAAGTGAGAAATCAGACTACGAGAGAATTTGCTTGATGATAAAGAAAATATGATGGTTACTTGAAAAATCTAGAAAATAATTAACATAATATAGAGAACTACCTGAACAAAATATCTAGTAGTCAAAGGTAGATGTAGTTCTCTAGAACTGTGATAAATACCAGAATAACGTGAGATAACTAGATGAAAAGTTAAAAAGGAAAGCATAGATTCAATGTATCATTTAAGGCTTCACTGCTAGATGAAGGTTAAACTTTAATCATTCTTTTTGTATTCTAGGAACATTCGAATATAGAATTCAAGGTAAATTTCATTATATAAATTCTCATAAATTATTTTTCATTACAGCTAAATTCGAACCTAAAATTGAATGTAAATTTTGTTATTTAAATTTTTAATATCTTATTTTATGTTATAGGTGCATTTCAATAGCAAATCTAATATAACTGGTGGTTGAGATTAATTTTGTGGCTTGATAGGTGATTAAAAACTGCTTTAGATGGAAGTATTGCTTATGAAACTTTTGCTTTGAATTTGGGTCGGTCGTTCCATATGAGACCTTTTCTGCAGAACCTTATTTTGAAATTTTTGATAGTTTGGTATGAAACCTTTGTTGGAATGTTATGAAAAAGATATGTTACGAAATCTTTATTCATCCCTTTTTTAGATTCAGTAAAACTTCTTCCTTAAGAGTGTACTATATAATTGGCAATATTTTTTCTTATTCTATCATATTTTGTATGGGAAAAAAATTGATTTTATTGTTAAATCTGTTATCAATAATATATATTGAGAATCATCTTCTAAATTGAATAATCACTGATAATCACAATTTGTTTCAATTGTAGAGTATATTACAGGAGAGATTATAATTTTATTTTGAATAAGAAAAGACCAAAGGTAATACGATATGATTGATTGAATAATGTAAAAACAGATGATTAAAAAAAACAATTTACTTAAAAGTAAATAGAAAATAAATGGTACCATTGTATGTATAAAATACAATCTTTTCTCATCAAATCAATTATTTTCAAAGGTTAGATATTGTCTTAATAAGAGATTACGAAGCAAATCTATGATGAACTCAATTGGATATAGCAGAAAAAGATGTACTCTAATATAGAAAAGATGATTTGATAGTTCGATTTCACTATATTTTTCGTAGGTATTTATCGCTTTTTTTCCATTTAATCCCTTATAAGTTTTTACTCGTATCAATTTACCAATATTTTGTCTTGCATCGCTGTATAAGTCAATCAAATTTTTGATAGTTTCATATTTATTGAAACGAACAATCATAGAATGTGGACTGTAGTTTATATTATTGTTCTTATTGCTTCAATAACCGAAGCTATACCACGAACTGATGTTACGGTCTCAGGTTTATCTTCTGGTGCTGCAATGACAGCTCAGTTACATCTTGTCTTTTCATCTACAATCAGTGGAAGTGGTGTTCTCGCTGGTCCTCCATACTATTGTGCTCAAGGTAATTCGACTAGAGCTGATACTTTATGCTTGTATGGTCCAGCTACATTAATTCCAGTCGAAGACCTTATAAGTCAATTACAATCATATGTTTCAGCTGGTACCGCTGATCCAACATCAAATCTTAAAAATGATTCAGTATATATATTTTCTGGTAGATTTGATCCCGTAGTGTTTTCAGATGTTGTTAAACTCAATGAAAAAATTTTTGCATCATTCGGTACTAATATAAAAACTAACTTTAAGATGCGGGCTACTCATGGTTATATAACAGATAATTTTGGTGGACTATGTGAATTTCCTGATTTAGAATACTTTATTAATAATTGGTATATACAAAAAAATAATAATAACGTATTAATTAAAATAACTTTATGCTTGTTTTCTCTTTTCAAATAGTTCTTTTAATTTGGCTTATGATGTGTTAAATCACATATTTGGTGGAAATCTTACTAAACCTACAACATCAGTTCCACTTACGGGTCAATTTGTTACTATTGAACAGCCAGCATTTATGAATCCAGAATCTGTTAACACAACAGATTTGAAAAATACAAATATTTTTTCATATTGGGCAAATTGGTTAAAAACATCAACGATTACAAATAAAACATCGTTTTCATTACAAGAATTAAAACTTCCTGGCTCAATTGGAATATCATCCATTCGTGCATCTGGTTTTGATAAAGAAGGTTATGTTTATTATCCAACAAATTGTACTCAAGGAAAGAAATGTCCAGTTCATGTTGCACTTCATGGATGTCTACAAGGTTTGAAGAATTTTGTT